>JASAMX010028848.1:0-16746 GCA_030248175.1 Microlaimidae sp. YZB2_3
TAATAGAGTAATCCAAAGCTTGCTAATCTAGACTTTTTTAATATGAGTTTGGCTTTTTGCATTAGGTAACTATATTTTCTTTTTTATACGGATATATATATATATAAACTTTTTATGAAACAATATTGGAGTATTCAATTGCGAACGTATAATAACCCTAGAGATGTACTGCGTTAATTTTAATCTAAGCCCTTTTAACAGACAAAAATAATTTAAACTATTGAAACGAAAGCTGTTTGTTTCCATAAACATTTTTAGTCAACAATTTTTTTACATAAAAAAATAAAGCAAAAGGTTTTTTTAACAGGCTCTGTGAGATTAGCCTGGATAAGAAAAAAATCGAAAAAAACAATTTAAATGTTTGTTTTTATTAAAAACAGTAACTATATAATGTCTGCTTAAAATTACGTAAGACCAGAAGATTGATAATTATTTTAATTCATTGTTTGCGTTTGGGCTATTTTAGAAATTTAGAAAGTAAAAAAGACCAGTAGATATCAGTTTTTATCCTTTCAAGGATTTTGAAAGCGTAATGAAATCATCACTCACTGGTATAACTAGTTTTTTATTTATTAACTGAATCGAAAACCAACTTTCTCAAACTTAGCAATCACTGTTGCAAAACCTATATCCAACATGCGCAGATTTTGTTTTTCAACTAAAATCCACATTCGTGAATTTAAACTTCAACAAACTAAAAACACCTGAAAATGCTGGGTTACCCAAAATTTTGTAATTTCTAATACAAAAACACAAGAAACGAGTATTTTTGAAGCTAAATATTTAGACTTCTAATTATGGCCAAACCTCTAATCTTTTTTTTAAATGATGACGCTCAATTTTCACTCCACTCACCCACAAAAGTTTCTGTAACTCAATGAATAGTATGCTGATGTTTTTGAAACACTAGCGCAAACACGTCATAACTCGCAAAATAATTAGTTCCTCATAATTCTTTTTAATAACTTATAATTTTCGAAATTAAAATAATGCTTCTGTTTATGTGCAATAGGCTAAACATAAAGTATGTTTCTTTTATTTTATACAGTATTGACACCACGACACAGCCTTATCACAAAGTAAATTATAAACATAATTATATTACTAATCAAGACAGGAACATAATGTTAACTATGAATAATGGTACATATTTGTTTTTATTCGAAAAACATAGAAATATGTCACTGGCTCCATGTAAAATGGATAATAAGTGAAAAAAGCTAAAATCCCCTTAATTGGTTATAGCAAAACAAGCATATTTTTATGTTTTTGTAGTTTCAAATATACGTTCTGAGTACTTGTGACATAAAAAATACCTAAGAGAAAATTAGACCACGAATTAAAAAATTTTGGTCAACGAAATCCTTTTACGCATTTAACTATAATTCTTTTTATTAGTATTATGTACAAATATGTTACCTAATTGTATCAATTATTATAAAATATAAACTAAAATCATGCAATAAAATTTATAAACAATACTTATAGACAATGACAATAATGGCAATAAACTCCACAAGTCAAAGATTTTATTCTTTACTTGCCGAAATGGTGCCTTGAAAGAAACGTGATTGTTAAAACACTTAAAAAATATCCCAATACAATAGTAAGAACGTGTTACATATTGCCTGCCGTGTCTCTGCAAGGATCAACAGGTTTTTTAAATTAGAGAAAAAATAACTAAGTCGAAGTTTAAATGAAAACATTTCTTATTTTAAAGGGTACCAATAACATCTCCATTCACCGAGGAGGAGGCACCAGGACACCCAACCAAAGCGGAGCACCAAGGGGAGAAAAACCCGAAGAGAAAAAAAAAAATCTCCTCGCCGCTCCCTCGACACACAGAACCAACAAGGAAAAACAAAAAAAGAAAACGCATCGCACGAAAGAACTAAACCGAAATTTCAAGAACAAAAAAACAATGCAAATAAAATAACAAAAAACAAAACGGGCAAGCGCAAAAATACCTCTACTACAAAATCGAAAAGACCTACACCCCTCAAAAGACGAAACACCTCCAATCCGCTACCGGCCCCGCGGCCTCCCGATGGGCACAATTCCGAAATCAAGGGGGGGTCCCAAACGGGGCCAAAAAAACCCAAAAACACACAAGGGACCCCAAAAAAGAGGGGGGGGGTCGGCAGAATAGAGAAGCCACGCCCTCGAGTCCCCCTCTCTATGCCCAGCACGGCCTCGGGCAGGCACCCAACACCCACAAAAAAACAGGCAAAACGAACACCGCCGGAGGCGAAATCCCCAACCAACATCAGCGGCAGCACCACGCGCCCGCCGCGGCCGGCGGGACTCCAGCGCTCACCAGCCGTCCGGGAAACACCGTTCCCGCCCCACACCCCGCCGGGGCGCAAACCCCGGCCCCACCCGCCCACTCAAAACGGCCTCCGCCCCGCCCACCGCCGCGGGGCGCCAAACGTATCCCACACGGCGCAAGCAGCTCACAGACGCACAACGCATCCCAAAAACCCTCGCGCCGCGAGCAAGCGGCACACAGAGGGCAAAACGCCCGCCCACGCCGCCCACGACGGGCACGCGGCCACCAAAAACCGCACCTCCAAAAACCCCGCTCCCGGCGCCCAAACAAAAAACGCAAACCAACAAAACCAGACCAAAACCGAAATAGACCAAAACAACCGCCCAGAACATAGCCGCGGGAACCGCAAACGACCAAACCAGAGCAACCAAACGGATAGATTTTGGAGCGCTTTTTTATCAATTCGTCATATTTTTCCGACAGTATACTGTACTTCCTTTACTCTTGCCATTAACATTCCGATTAGGACGCCTAATACCATTCTCTTATGAGGAGACCAGGATAAACAGAAAATATCTTAAAACCATAACGTTCCTTTAGGTTCTTGACAGTTTTTTTTGTTTTTATTTTATTTATTTGTTAGCTTTTTTTTAAAATTGATTCTGCGAGGCTACACATTTCAGCGGAGGATCATTAGGTAAACTCATACATTGACTGATTTGACTCCCAGTATATACAAAAAAATATTGACCTGTTTTTTTGAAAACTTAAAATATAAAAAAAAGACCATAAGCTTATAAAACAAACGCTTTAAAAACTTAACAAAGGACAAACAAATAAAATTTTTACGCTTTGGTTTGACTTTATTCCTAATTATTGCAATTTCAGCCTAAGTTCACATATGAATAAAATAATAAATTTTCAAATAACTAAGCAAAATGTAGATCAAACTTATTGTATAATGGACTACAGTGTTAAGTTATCAGGAAATATTACTGTACTGTAGATCAGAATCAATTTAGTGATACTCGCAAAAATATTCAATTGTTTTTTGTGCAAACTTTTATTTTATTAACGCTATTAATAGTAATAAATAAATTAAAATTTTTCGTTGTTGTTTTTCACTAATGAACATTTTTTATCGCCTTATTGGCCGGGCTATGATGTGAACCATTTGACCGCCCAAGTTCAAGCTTATTTTAACTAAAATTATGAAGTTGTGTATACTTGTATTCATAAACTAGGCTAACGCACAAGAACACCCCCCCACTCGGAAGTGGGGGGGGGGGGTGTTTTTGTGGGTTCACCGTTTTCATCTATGTTATGAATACAAGTATATACACAACTTCATAATTTTAGTTAAAATAAGCTTGAAATACTGTTTTGGGCGGTCAAATGGTTAGGCATCCATAGCCGGCCAAATAAGGCGATAAAAAAAATGTTCATTCAGTGCAAAACGACAACGAAAACTAATTTATTTATTACTATTAATAGCGTTAATAAAATAAAAGTTTAGTACAAAAAAACAAGTTGGAATTTTACTGCGAGTGGTGCTTTTTAAAATTATCACTAAATTGATTCTGGGGGTGTATATTTTTACAATTTGCACTAATCTTACCTAGATAACTTAACACTGGTAAAATAATTGCCCATTATATCAATAAGTTTGACGCGTTTCTATTCTTGAAAATTTATTTATTTTTATTCATATGTGAACTTAGCTGAAATTGCGATCAAGATTCCCGCCCGATCCCAAGGTTTCCAAAATCCAGCCTACGTTCTTGTTTGTATTTTTTCCTGCTAAAAAATAATTGAACCAAACGATTTAAAATTTTATTTGTTTGTCTTTTGTTAAGTTTTTAAAGCGTTTGTTTTATAAGCTTATGGTTCTTTTTTATATTTTTAACTCAAAAAAAGAGCAGGTCAAACAAATTTTTTGGATGATTACTGGGAGTCAATCAGTCAATGTATGGTTACTTAATGATCCTCCGCCGCTAGATAAAATGTGTATCACATCACAAATCAATTTATTTAAAAAAAACTAACAAAATAGGAATGAAATAAAAACAAAAAAAACTGTCAAATCAAGTTTACTTAAAAGAAGGAAGTTTTAAACGCATTTATAGTAAGATTGTTTATTGTTTACCCTCAAGTTCTTGCAATTCATAGGGTAAGAAAGAATGGTATTTGCTTTGCTAGCGTCTAATCGGAATGTTTAAATGGCAAGAATTAAAGCAAAGTACAGTATACTGTCGGAAAAAATATGACGATAAAATAAAAGCGCTCCAAAGAAGTGTATCCGCTAAAGTGGCACAAAGCCACCGTCAGCTTTCCTCTGGGAAAAAAGCGTTTGGCTTGAGACTCTGGCATTAAGAAATCCACAGCTTCAGGTCCCATCCCGGCATTAAACACCCCGCGGCTTATGTTCTAAAACAAAGGACCAGCGGGTGTTTTTAGGTCCTGAGATTAAAACATCCGCGGTTTTAGGTCCTGGGTATTAAAGAACCTGGGGCTTCAGTCCCCCGTGAAGGCGCTCGTGCTGGCGTAGCTCTTGGCTGGTTGAGAAAGCGCGCCCACAGTGCAGACAGGCCAGTCCCTGGTCTTCTGGAGGGCAGTCGGCCCGGGGTGCGCCGTTCGGTCCGGGGCCTAACAGATCCGCGGCGGCCGTGGTCCAGTCGAAATGGGCGACGCAGTGCTGGAACAGGGCGTTTTCGCAAGCCCCGCTATAGTCGCAGTACTTGCAAATAGCGGCGGCGCGGAGGGACTTTGGATCCCCAGCGGTGCGTGTGGCGTTGCCGCTAGTGGGCGTGGCATCCTTTCCGGCGCCCAATGAGTGGCGGATCACGTGACGTTTGAGAACGTCCGAGTCGGCGGTGCGAAAGGGGCACAGAAAGCAGTTTTTAATCGGCGGGTGAGCGGAGGGGGCCAGGGTCTTCCGGGCGCCGCCCCCCGAAAAGGATAGCGGGGTGTGGCGGGAACCGGTGGCGGAACCTCCGGGGGAAGCCCCCGCGGCGCCCCCGCTGCTGCAAGAGCGCATGAGGATAACGTCCGCGGCGGCCAGGGCGGGCCGCGCCGCGTGGACAGGCGTGGAATGACTGTGCCGGGATGTGAAAGTGATGGTTTCAACCGGGTTGCCTCCCAGCTTACCGGCGCTTTCTGAGCGGTGAAAACCGTTTTGAAGCCTGGAATTTAAAAAATTTTTAGTGAGATATTTTTACAGGTGCCTGACCTGCCAAGAGAGGCATACATGGGCATAGAGAAAGGGGGGGGGGAGCTCGAGGCATAGGAGTGTTATACCCCCAAAATCCTGATTATAGCCGACACCCCCCCCCCTCTTAAAATTTTGGGGTCTTAGTAGTAGTATTTTGGGTATTTTTAGGTATACCCCCAAAAAATTTTTGGGACACCCCCCTTCAAATTTCGGAGGTCGGGTATACTATACCCCCCAAATCCGGGAGGCTTTCCACAGGGGCGTAGCCAGGATTTCGGAAAGGGGGGGTTGTACTCCATACAAATTTTTCGAAAGGGGGTGGGTTGTAGGGGGTTGTACTCCAAATTTTCAAAGTACCGTAAAAAAGACATTAAAAAAGGGTAAAATTTTTTGCGCTTCGCGCTAGGTGATTCTTTTTGTTGTTATTTGCATTGTTTTTTTAAGTTAAACTTGAAAAATTTCCGGTTTAAAAAGGTATAACATTAAAAATCGTGCGATAGCACGAAAAATTTTTCTAAAATTGTCTTTGAAATTCATTAAAAACATCACTTAAATGTTGTAAAAAGGTATATAAATGTCGAGCGGAGCGAAGCGCGAGGAAATTTTTTAAAATTATTCTCTTCGGACCCCCAAATTTTTACCTCCGCCAGCCAACCCAAAAGCGGGGGGCGGTTGCCACCCCTACAACCCCCCCCTGGCTACGCCCTTGGCTGTCCACCTATGGCTTGGGGGGAGGTGTTAACCTCCATCCTCCTCACTCAGAAGTGGGATGGGAGAATAAGTTATAACCCCATTCCTAATTTTTATAAAAAATAAAGAAAAAAATGTTTTCAATTTAAAAACTTCAAACTTAAGTTATTTTTTTCTCTAAAATTAAAAAAACCATGTGGCTAAAATGCACTCCAGAAAAAACAACACGGTTGTTAAAATGCGTTTTTCGAATTTTAACCCTTAAATCTGGTTTTAACCAGGGGGCGGAGGGGCGACCGCCTCCCCTCCCCCGAAACGGTCGCACAGGGGGAAAAATAAGGATAGTGGTTGGGCGGGGTGGGGCGGCACCCCCCCCCCCCCCGAAATGGTCGCCAGATAGTAAAATTTGGGGGTTTTCAGAGGCTAAAAATTCAAAATTTTCCAGCGCCTCGCTAATCGCTGGGCGCCAAACTATAAAATAAATTTAGTACAACAAACTTCCCAAAAACCAAAAAATTTTTTTTGTACAAACCGCCCCCCCCCCCCCAATGAAATCTGGGTACGTCCCTGGGTTTAACCTCTCTTTCCCCCCCCACTCCGGACAAACTTGTTCATGTATGCTTAGAGGGGATATTTCACCCAAAATTTTAAGGCTAAAAAACGACTAGGTGACATATATACCCCGGACGGGGCCCCCGAGAATATATAAATTTCAAAAAACGCGAAGGATAGAATTATTTTTAGGTGGGTCGAAATAAGAGAGTAATAAAGGGGTGGTATTTTAAAATCGCTACAAAATGCTAATAAAAAAGCTTTAATAATACATGGGCACGGGACGGGAGAAGGGTTCGGAGGGGGTTAACCCCCCAAATTTGAGATATTGAGGTCAAAATAAATTTTTGAAGCAATAAAAAGGGGTTTTTGATCTAAAATTAGTGTTTTATACCTTTTTCCCTTTAAAATAAAAAAAGCGATATGGGTAAAATCACTTCGGAAAAGAACGATATGGATAAAATGCGTTTCTCGGATTTTCACCGCCCCTTAATTCAGGGTTTAAGTAACACCCAAACCGAAAAAACTTGCCCATTAGCCCATGTATGGCTTTAATAGTCAGAAAGAGTGAATGGAGAGTAAAAATAAGCATGGTTAACAAACATTTATATCATTTTAAAATATGATAAATGTAGTGACCTAATCCAAAAATTTTTTTGAAAAAGTAGAGAGAGAAAGAGAGAGAGAGAGAGAGAGAGAGAGAGAGAGAGAGGGTAGGTCGCTTTTAGAGGAGGTATAACCATAGGTGGGCAGCCTCCCGGATTTTGGGGGGTATACCCGACCCCCGAAATTGGGGGGTTCCCAAAAATTTTTAGGGGTATACCTCAAATACTCCATTTTTAGCGTTTTTAATACTTGGACCCCTCAAATTTTGGAGGGGCTAACCGGAGTACGACACTACCGCCCTACTTTTCGAGACCGGGGCCCGGCCCCCCCCCCCCCCCACCCGGCGGGTTTTATTGGGGGGGCAACTTTTTTGAAACAGGGGGGAAGAAGCATGGGAAAAAAAGGAAAAAGGGACAAAAAAGTGAAAACAAGGTAAAAATAAATCTAAAATGGATTAAAATGCATTAAAATAGGCTAAAAACTCCAAAAATTTTGCGATGATGGTGTCAAAATTTGTAAACTGGCGCCATAATTTTTGGGCAAGGGGGGGCAATTTCTGCAATAAAGCGGGGGGCATTTCCAGACCATGCACAGGTCTGCCTTTCCCTGGGGCACTTTTAGTCGGGGCAGCGGTGAGGACACTTGCGAAATATATACTTAAAAATACAATAACACTAAAAAGCTTGAAGTTGAAGCATATAAATTAATCATGTATTCAGACCTGTACACAGTTTTTACACCCTTCCCGCCGTATTAGTGGCTTGGCTGTGTTTCCCTGTTTTATCAGCCCCCGCTTAAAAATTTAAAAAAATACTAAAAAAATATGCGCCATTTTTGACTGAACTTTTTTGCAAATTTTAGCCTATTTTAACGCAATTTAAGCCACATTAGACATATTTTTACTTCTATTTCGATTTTTTGTCTTTTTTCTGTTTTCCTCGCATGCCGCCTCCGGATTTATTACGCATTCTGGTTTCAAAAAATTACCCTAGTAAATAACCAATTGTTCACCTAGTGAACTGTTGTTTCTGATCCAGGGGCGGTGGCAACAATTGGGACACCATGGACACCGGCAGATCTTCCCTGTTGGCCTGGTGTCCGCCGTCCAGGTGGAGGTGTCCTTGGTCCTCTTCCGGTTTCGTCCATCGACGGACGTTGAGCGGTTTCCGGTGCCGACGCCGGGCCATAAAGTCCCGCCGCGCCGTGACCAAGTCGGGCATGAGGGCCTTGTTCCGAATTTGAGTGGCCATATTGGGCACGAAGTACTTCCGCTTCCACTGTCGGGACTCGTCGGAGCTGATCTTCTCCGGATGGCTCTTAAGTCGGTGGTGGGTGAGGTTGTACTGGCGAGTGTAGCTGTGGTCGCAGTCCGCGCAGTAGTATCGGATACCTGAAAGGATTCAATTTATATAATTTTTTCCGATTACTTAGGCGAAAAAACGCGTGTTAAACGTAAAAAGGAAAGTTGAGAGAGATTAACCTCTTCTGATTATTTTGGCGAAAAGACACGTTTTAAGAGGGAATTGATATAAACACTTGCCTGGGCTTCGCCGCTCGCTCCAACTGCTCAGCTGTTAGGGGTTTATCTCTCTCTTCTAGAGCCAAAAAACTTTTTAAAACTTTGTTTAAAAATGAGACCCCCTCCCCCCAAATTTGAAATCAGTTATCTTAGGTCGACCCCCCACGTAGGATTCTGACCATTGGTGGGCAGCCTCCCGGATTTTGGGGGGTATGGTATACCCGACCGTAATTGTCGGGCCGAACCCCGAAATTTGGGGGGTGTCCCAAAATTTTTTTTTGATGTATACCTCAAATACCCCATTTTTAGCGTTTTTAGTACTGGAACCAAATTTTAAAGGGGGTGTGTGGTTGTCCAGGGTACCCCCAAATTTTAGGGGGGGGGGGTGTTGGCTACAGTCGGGATTATGGGGGGTATAACCCCCAACCCCCTTCTGTCCACCTATGGTTAACCCCCCCAACCCCCCGTGCCCATGTATGCCCCTCAAAAAAAATCCGGGAGGCTGCCCATCTTTGCGTGGGACCACTTAAATTTTAGGGGGGGTGTCTGGGTACCCCCAAATGTTAGCTGGGGTGTCGGCAGTAATCAGTTTTTTTTTGGGGGTATAACATAACCCCCAACCCTCTCGTCCCCCCTGTCCACCTATGGGAGTGGTGGAACCCCGTCCCAAAAAACATCTATGGTGATGATGATCACAACGAGTTAACACTTTCCGATTATTATCATGTCACGTATATAATTGGGAGCGGAAGATAACCTGCGTCTTATTCGCTTAAAAAATGCCACTTAAAAAACAACCAAATCGCAGTTAAGTTAAGTATACTTAATGTTTTAAACGTTACCTTGATGCTGAACACGACGGTGTTGCAGGAGATTTCTGGGGTGGACGAATTCCTTATGACACTCTGGGCAGTAGACTTTGTTCCCTGAACTCATCTGGGACAGTTCTCCGTTGGAAAAGTTGAGGAGGTCCTCCATTTTCGAGGCAAAGATCGACGATTTTTCCTTGATTATATTTATATATATCACCGAAAAATAATGGTCAGACAGACTGTGTTGTCTGCTTGAAAATATGTTCTAAAACAAGTGTGACGTTTTTAGTTATACAGTAGAGTATTAAAGAAAGAATTATTAATACGTTTTTTTTTTTGAATGTATTAATACGTTTTTTTTTGAATGTGTAGCGACAAGATACAGCAACAAAGCTTACCTTAACCTCTGTTAGACTTTTATACACTTTTGTTATTTGGATATGTATCTAAAAGGAGGTTTTTTAACATTAGACTCATAAGGTTATGCGCGCGAACCTTATTCTTAAAAATGCAAATGACTATAAAAAATTATATATTATTAATATTAGCTTTTTACTGCTTGAACATTACATTTTAAATAATACATGTAACGTAACAGTGATACCTATCCTAAATATTTTAATTGATCTGAATGTGTTTTTTTATTTAAAAAAAAACGTTTATGTTTCACGTTAGGTGTCAAAAATAGTAAAAAAAATCAAAAAAAAAAACACACACGAGATATTCAGATCAAAAACTATATAGTCTTTTGCAATTTATCCTTTAGCCAGTGATAAAAATAGAATGAAAAAATAACATTTTTCTTTTATATACCCACATTTTTTGCGAACTTATCTTCTTTTTGATCATGGACGTTTTTAAAATCTGATTTATTTAATTTAAATCAAGTTTAAAATTACCGCACAAAAATATGTTTTTAATTTTTTTACGTTTCAAAAAAGGTAAAAAAGAGTGATAAATTTTCATATTTTCTCTGATTTACTATCATCTCACACATGGACAAAAAAGACGCTAGTAAAATAATATACTCGGAAATTGTTATTTGAGTAACGAACGCGACCAGTTTGTAACTGCATTTACAAAAAAGGGCTGGTAAAATAAAAAAAACTCGGGAAAATTTTTAATCGAGTAACGCGACCAGTAAACTGCAAGTAACAGCAGCGCTTTATGTAAACGTTTTGAAACTAAAACCGCCAGCGCGCAAAAACCAAGGGCGGAAGGAGAAAATATAATAAACGCGTTCCTGCGCTGGATAACGCACAACAAACTGCTATGCACCACATGGCGCGCAGAGCAGAAGAGTATGACTGACTACACTGGCTTATCCATCTATCGTCCCAATATTGCATTGCAGTCTGCGACGGGGAGTGAGTTGAGTAGGGAGGGGTGGGGTATGTGCGTGTGGAGTAACAGCTGCAGTGTGTGGCTGGGTCCACACGCGTTAGTATGTAAGGGGAATCCAATCTATTCCGCGCACTCGCTCGACTCGGCGGAGTGGAGTGTAATGGGATAAAAGTGCGTGAAGAATAGGTGGGAGTGGAGATTGGTTTTGGCGGGCTGGGTGGGTGGTTTACTATTATTTGGACTGTTGTGCGCTGCGCTGTGCTCTGCAGATGGGAAAGAAGGGGATTGGACGGAATTCGAATTGGCGACTGCACTGACGCCTCTTGGCGGCAGATAAGTAAATACACGCAAGAGTTGGATGAAAGACTGAGACTGGAGCTGTTTTTGTTTTATCAAGGCACAAGGAGAAAGGACTGCATGAACATGGCGGCGAAGGGTTTTTAACAAGACATTATATTCGTTTTCTGAGACCTGAAACCTTATGCTCCGGAACTCCGGAGCATAGCGGGTTTTTCATTGGGGTATTTTTCATGTTCCGTGGGAGTTCGACCACAATATTATGCTCCGGAGCTCTGGGCATATAAAACGGACGGAAAAGGAGTTTGGATCTCCGCCTTTTAAATGAATTATCTAAAGATTATTAGAATTCGAAATATGTTTTAAGTTCGTAAAATTTTGCTTGATTTTTAGCTTTCGCTTAGGCGTAAAAAAACTTAGGCTTAGGTTTTAGAAATAAAAGCTGGCGAGGTAAACCGAGTTAGCCAATAATGTGTCGCATTATTTTTTAATTATTCATTAATTAGGACGAAATGGAGTCAGGAAGCCAAGCTCCGGAGATGATAGCTCCGGAGTATATTTATATTATATAAATATAATTAATAAAGTTTTAAAACAAATCAGCATTTTTACTAAGGTTTTATAGCTAAATAATAAAATAATTTGTTAGATCAAAATAGAAACAAGCTATATAATAGATTCAAAAAGATGTTTTGTTCTTGACACCGGACTCTTTGTGGACAATTTTTTAACACCACGCGGTAAAAAATCTGCTCTACTACTAATGTATTTTATTATACATATATACAAAGATATAATATCCTGCTATTTTTAAATTCATATTAATATTATTATAATAATATTATTATTTATTAATTTATATTTATATAAATTTTTTTAAAAAAAGTTCTTAATTTAATTAATATGACCAAGAATATATAACACAAGAGAATGTCCGACTGTACACTAAATTTTTGACCAAAATTTTGCGAGAAAAGTCGCACATTTGAATTCGTGTGCGACTTTTCTCGCAAAAATCCGCCATTTTCTGCTAGTTTTTCCGCGCTGCGATTTTTAACGCAGTGTTAGTTTTCTCGCAATGGGGACTGCGACTTCTTTCGCACTCTATGCTGCTTTATTCGCACTGCGATTATTTTCGCACTGCGAGTCTGGCCGCGCAACAAAAAAAATACAGACGCTGGTAGTCATTTTCAATGGAGTAAAACACTTTGAAACTTGTTTTATTTAATTTTAAAACGTTGGAAAGTTACTTTATTTTATTAAAACTAAAAAGTTTTAACATCTTAAGGTAAAAAAAACGACTTTTACTCATTTAAACATAAAATTTTTGCTCCGCTTTGTTTTTATTTTTTTTTTTGTTGTGCAGACCGAATCGCAGTGCGAAAATAATCGCAGTGCGAATAACGCAGCATAGAGTGCGAAAGAAGTCGCAGTCCCCACTGCGAGAAAACTAACACTGTGTAAAAAATCGCAGCGCGGGAAAACTTGCAGAAAATGGCGGATTTTTGCGAGAAAAGTCGCACATAAATTCGAAAGTGCGACTTTTCTCGCAAAATTTTGGTCAAAAATTTAGTGTACAGTCGGACATTCTCTTGTGTTATATATTCTTGATATGACTAAAACCGCGATATTTTAACAAGCAAAATTACAACAAAAAATGCTTTGTTTATTTAAATTGACGGAAGCGAAAGGCTTAATTAAAATAAAATCAACATCGTTACGTATTTAATTATGAAAATCGTCCCATACTCATTTATCGTGAGGAAAGAAGGACAGAACTTCTATTATTATAATTTTTAAAATGGGTGCAAGACAGAATTTTTTGCAAGATAATTTTTGGTCGCCTCCGGTGGCGGTAGTTTTGTTTTTGTTTTGGGTAAATTCTCTTTTCCTTTTCCCAAAAAAAACCTCGGAACTCACTACCTACGAGCATGGGCGAAACCAGGATTTCAGAAAGGGGGGTCCAACCCTGAACAAAATTTCCGAAAAGGGGGAGTCCAGAGGGGTCCAAATCCTAAACGTTATAATAGGGCTAAAAAAATTTTCCACGCTTCGCGCGGAGTGTTTATTACCTTGTTTATGCCACATACGTCATTATTTTCTTATTATTCAATAAAATAAGTATAAAACAAAGAAAAAATTTTTTACAAACTATTTGATACATTAAAATTTTTTATTTCCAAAACATTAAAAATTGAGAAATGAATACATTGAATTACAGCTGAGCAGTGCAAAGTGCAAAAAATGTTTTTAAAATTACTTCTCCTCTTAATCTTTAAATTTTCAATCATAACTATATAACAACCTAAGAGGGGGGTCCAGCATAGTCATATTAAGATTACAAAACAAAGTAACACAAAGTTGGAAGTAGAGAGCAATTAAAACATTAAGAATGAGAATGAGGCGGGTCCAGCGTGGTCATACCAAGATTACAAAACAAAGTAACACTGATTTTGAAGTGGAGACTATATAATTAATCGAGCGTTGAGTGGAGCAAAGCGCAAGAAAATTTTTAAAAAATAGCCGTTCTAGACCCCCAAATTTTTATCCTTGGCGACTCAAAAGGGGGGTTTAACCCCAAATTTTTCCCTTTGTCTACCCAAAAGGGGGTATAGAGTATAGACCCCCTAGAAGACCCCCCTGGCTACGCCCATGCCTACGAGCTAAAGTGTGGTTATTATGCTGATGTTAAGTACAGTAAATATGATAATACATCAAAATAACCACGCTCGCGCAGCGTAAAACATTATAAAGATGACCTTCAATTAAAAATTGGGTTTTGTTTGCTAAGATTTCAAAAAATTTGAATTTGGAATTAAGGTTGGTGCTTACTTCCACGTGGGTTCGCGTTTTAAAATTATAATCTTTACTTTTATTTTAACTTTCTAAAGATTTTTTGATAATGAAAAGAAATATTATATAAGAAAGTGATACATTTACACTTCATGTTGGTTTTAGGCGAAGTAATTTTATCTATTTTTGAGTGGCTGATTTGTCTGGATTCTCCTGGGTGGGCTTTGCAAAAATTTAAATTTGTTTCGGCTTTGCCAAACAAAATTATCTTGTTTTATTGGTCAAAAACGTTGTTTCATTAATTGGTCAGCAAACTGTGATCATATAACTTTGTTTTGTACAGGGATGTACCCAGGGTTTCATTTTGGGAGGGGCGGATTTCAGCACAAAAAAAATTTTTTTTTGGGGGGGGGGGGGGCACCGCCCCCTCCCTTAATTTTTTAAAAGGTTAAACGTGGATAAAGCTATATCATACACTCACTGAGATCCCTTATTTCTGGGGGGCTCTCGCCTCCAGACTTCCCTGTGGGCACCCAGTGGGGTGCCCAGGGGGGAGGAGCCCCCCCCCCCCCTTAGATTTTGTCGTAAGGGGAGACCCTTACGTTTTTTAAATTTTGGAACAGAAAAATTTTTGTCGTTAATATTAATACAGAAACTTTCCTTGTGCCTTCCAAAGGCATATTTATAGTCAAAAAACCAAAATTTCCCCGCTACGCGGGAAATTTAAATTAGTTTTTCGATTTCACATTGATTATCCCGTTTAGTAGTTAAGGCATACATGTTTAATAAAACTACTATAAACACTATTATCCTTTTATTAGCGTTTTAAATACATGTTTTAAATGTATAGTTATAGAAAAACTTTAAATTTTGTATTGAGTATCTGGAATTAAAATTTCTAGAATTAAAAATATATAGCTTGACGCCGAGCGATCAGCGATGCATTAGAGAATTTTCAATTTTTAGCTTCTAAAAACCCCCAAATTTTATCATCTGGCAACCATTTCGGAGGGAGGGGCGACCGCCCCCTGCCCTAGTTTTGTATATAAGTAATATAATAGATAATACTTGTTTAATAAGATCAGTAGGTAAATCTTATAATTTTATTTTAGTAGGTAGGCTTTAATATTTTTTAAAATTATATCTGCTTTGTTTTGACAAGAAAGCGGGGGCTTTTATTTTACGGCGTACAAAATACTTTATTTGCAGCTGATAATTTCGTTAAACCAAGTTTTTTTTTTCATCTTTAAAAAATTACTTAAACTTTTTCGCACCGCTCAGTTCAAATAATAGTATAATTGCATTTCGTTAATTGAAAGAAACAATTTATTTTATTATAATAATAACATTGAAAATATAACTAAAAAAATAACGGCAAGTTGAAAATATTTTTCGATCGTGACGTGACGCGAGACCCTTGGAATTGCAAGTCTCAAATCTGCAAGTGTTGGACGGAAGGTGGTATTAAGAAAGAGCGCAAAACATCACAGCGTTTGGATAAGATGGATACACGCACACACACACACACACCGCATATGCACGGAATAAAACTCGTTATATGTGTTCAGTCGTTCGCTGGCGGGGATTCAGAGACTTGGGCTGGCTGGTTGGCTCGGGCTGAACTGACTATGTGTACATGTGCTGTCTCCTGGCCCCAGCGTTGCCGCGCAACCGACACACAAACGGCCGCCGTAATAGAGGGCAGTAGTAGCGCCGATTTTGGATAGAACACCCGCAAGGAGATTTTTTAGAGGATCGGGGATTAGCGTGTGTACTGTGGACTGTGTGTTATTAAGAGGTTAATGTGTATTTGGACAGAAGAAGGGGAGATTAAGCGCAAGTGGTGGAAGGAAAAGGGGAGTTAAAAGGTGTAAAAAGTGCATAGTGCGAAGGCGGGGCTGAAGGAACTGCAGAAGCCTTGTGTGGCTTCCCGTCTAAGTCGCCTAGCGGAGGAGCGCTCCAGCCCTGGTTGGCTTGGGGAGTGAATGCTGAGCGATATCGATCCCATCCCCGCTCCCGCGGCCCAGCCAGTCGGCCGCCGTTTTTTTTTTTATCTTTTCAAACCCGCCCCGCTCCGCTTCCTCTCGACCGACCGAAGGTTGGAAGATTGGTGGATCCAGCGGAAAGAGTGGCGGGGCGTAGCCAGCCGGTGTGCCAAATTGCCGAGAGAGCTTTTTCGCGGTAGGTATATAGCGGGAAGTTCAGAGAAGTTATGTTCTTACCGTTCAATATCATGCTCCGGAGCTCCGACCATATAAAGCGGAAGGAGCTCCGGAGCTCCGCCCCTTAAATAAGCGATTTTTTGTGCTTATTTAAGCTTGAAAGACATTTAAAGTTACTCTATCTGATATGCAGTTCTAAGACTATTTTTATTGTTTTAAATAAGTTTTAAAAAAATTTAGTTTACAAAAAAATTTGACAAACTAAACAATAGCATCACTATTTTAATTATTCATAAATTTAGTAGAAAAATAGGACGGAGCTTTGGAGCTCCGGGGGTAGCTTCGGAGCTTCTTAAAGCGGAGCTCTGCTCCGGAGCTCGGAGCTCCGGGGAACAACACTAGTTCAGAGTGAATAAATCCTGTGGAACGGCCAGTCGGAGTCGGGCCAGGTGGTTTTTAATCGGAGAGTTGGAATCGGGAATTATTAGAAC
>JASAMX010028852.1:0-40940 GCA_030248175.1 Microlaimidae sp. YZB2_3
ATGCCCATGTTCTAAAAACGAGTAACAATTTTATTTTTTATAAATCACAGAAATTCACATGAAAATATCAGAACATAACAAATAAAAAGCTACGACAATTATCTGCATATAATTAGCTCATACTTAAGCTATCAAACGTCGTATTACGTCCAGGATTACCAAAGATATAGTCCAAAATCAAAAATGCATAATTTGGAAAAGTGCCGAAATTAAATGCATTACCCTAGACTTGGTTTAGTCTTTTCTGACGTTAAGTTTTTAGACTTATACTCATACTTCTTGGTTTAGCTCCGACAATGAATTAATGTAATATAAGGCTCTCTTTCAAAGCTTTGTTTCGGCTTTTGCTAAAATATTTATTATAAAGTGGGTCCACCAACACTGCACGGTAGTATTGCCTTGCCAATAGTGAGCTGGACAAGGCCAGTTCTTCTTTGCGTATGTGTCCTTTCCTGTGAAAACTCACAGTAAAAGCGTTAATATAAGGCTATTATCTTTTATCTTTCCTTGTCCGGCCTATGGTGTAATGGATAGCACGCCAGAGGTGTAACTTTTGAGGTTACGGGTTCAATTCCTGTATCGGCCAAATTTTTCAATAAATTTGGCTGTCTAAATTTTTCAGCGCCCTTTTATTTTATATTTTCATCATCATCGTCACATATTTGGTGGCCGATACTGGGATTGAACCCGTAACCTCCAAAGTCGACTCTGGTGTGTTATCCATTACACCATAGGCCGGACAAGGAAAGATAAAAGATAATCGCCTTTTATTAACGCTTTTAGTTTGAGTTTCCACGGAAGGGACACATACGCCGTATGTGTCACACTAACCGACAAATTATACTCTTGTGAGTAAAAACCACACTCCTACTCACTACCACGTTACAAGGGTAAAATCTTGTATTTTAAAATCCCTTTAAACTAAATAAGAAACTAGAAAGGTTACTAAACAAAAAACAAAAAATAGAACAAAAAATTTTTTAAGTAAATAATTAAAAAAAGGAAAAAACTCAAATTTAAAAAAATTTAATTTAAAAAAATTTAAAAAACTCAAACCCTGTATTATTACGCAGTGTGCGTGCTAATTGAAATGTTTAAAGCTGGTACTGTATATACCAATTATGCAAATTTTAATCTCGCTTGCAGTATTACGTACCACGTAGGAAGGAATGATGACCTAGATAATACGCAGAATTAAAGTTTGCACACCATAATAGTTAAAGGCAGATACTACCACGTTGAGACGAAAGTCACGCCGTGGTAACTGAAAAAATGCGATCACGGGAATGGGTTACCAAAAATATATAATATACCGAAAAATGTGCAACTCCTATATAAAAAAGTGCGAAAAAGTAGGCCATTATAATGAGCCTCTCCATTTAAATGACACTCTCCACTATAATGGCATAGTAGCCGTTTTAATTCGGCGAGTTAAATTGGAGAGGAAGCTATTATAATAGCCATTTATTCATTTAATTTCACTTCATATATACTTACAATTGTAATATTGTCCGGGCCGCACGAGTTTCACCGTGTTGGTTTAATACTGTCCAACACGGTAAAAATCGTGCGGCCCGGACAGTATTACACTTGTATATATAAAGTGAAATTAAATGAATAAATGGCTATTATAATAGCTTCCTCTCCATTTTAACTCGCCGAATTAAAATGAATACTATGCCATTATAGTGGAGAGTGTCATTTAAATGGAGAGGCTCATTATAAAGACCACCTTTTCTGTACTTTTTTATATAGGAGTTGCACATTTTTCGGTATATTATATATTTTTGGGGTTACTAATAATTCCCCAGCATTATTACGTCGCTCTTCGCGCTGATTTTCCGGAAAACACCTCTAAAAACCATTTTTAACTTACGAGTTGCTCATATCGCTGGAGAATAGGTAAAGAAATTTGTTTGGAAATGTCATGTTGCCGATCTTTTCAATAACATTAGTAACGGAATGTTGCGTTTGAATGTGAGTTGTGTTACAATAGTTAATACTATCAAAATGAGAGCAAAACGTGTACCTTACTGCTTGTTTAGTTTTTTATTGTTGTTTATTTATCATAATTATCTAACTGTAGTCAATCTTACGTAAATCCCTACCTTGCTACACAGACATTCTACATATATTGCTATAAAATATACCGTTTTCAAAAATAATCGTACAGAAAATAACAATAAAAAATTGCTTTATTATAAAATATATAGTTTGGCTTACCTTCAAAAGAGTCCTGGCACATAAGAGTCCGGGAAAAAAGGCGCTCATGCGCCCAAGCGCTGAGAGCGCTGAGATCGGCAGAAAAGAGTCCGGGCATAAAATCAAATTTTTCACAGCTGACATACAATGCTCGCACCTCAGCTGTCTTTCAGTTTATGACGTATTTCAAAAGTAAATTTAAAAGAGTTAGCTAAAAATTCCTTTTTTTAATTTGCTAATCTCTAATGCCACCAGGAAGCGACATTACTTAAACACTGAATGTTGTTGGATTAATGACAGCAGTTCATTTTAAATTCATTTCTAAATACTTGAAATGGTTAAAATGAAAAAATAAAATAAAAATATACCAATTTATATGTGAAAACGTCATTTATTGTGCAAAAAATTCTTAAAACAGTATGAAAAAAATTACTTTCTGTCATAGTATATGTTTTTTACCTATGTTTTTATATTAATATATTCATATAGAATAAGTATTAAAAATTTTGTATAAGATTTTGGTCCATTTTATGTAAATTACAAAATGAACTTACTCAGTCCGCTAATTTTGAATTGAAACGAAATTCAAAAGATTCAATGACACTATAGCTGTATTTTTTACCGACTTCAGGCCGCGTAATAAAATTTATTTAAAATACAATGGACATTTCCGTTATTGTTTTTTTATTTTTTTTTATAATTATACTGCGCGGCGGCTGTCGCGACCGCTCTTTCGCTTTTACAGTGCTGTTGAGTTTAGTTTTTTTAATTAAAGATTTTTTTTGGAAAAAGAAATTTTTATTCCAATAATAAAAAAATATATCAAAATTAAAACATTATCGCACGAGTTTGAAACAACGTGCTAACATAGCACCTAGTCAACACACGGATTTCGGATTCACTATCTGCTTAAAATGACCGTATGTAGCTCTGGAGCTTAATATTGGATGATAGAAAAATCATGTAGCTCCGGAGCTTAATATTGGATGATAGAAAAATCATGTAGCTCCGGAGCTTAATATTGGATGATACAAAAATCAGTTCTGTTAACTCTTCTTTTTTTAAAATCAACTATTTTTTTTTGTTTTAGATCTGGGGCCTATTTCATAAAGACGTTTGTAAATTTTCATTTTACAAGTCTCCTCCTATTTTTTGTAAATTACATGATAGAGGATATACCACACGGCGAATATATTGATCGGTCAGCGGAGATGAAATGACGTGGCTGCGACCAATCAGCGCAGAGCAGTGCGCGCAGATGCACCACCTGGATTACAAGTCAAAAAGCCTTTATCGTGTATTTTACAAAAAATAGGCGGAGATTTGTAAAATGAGAATTTACAAATTTTTTTTATGAAACAGGCTTCTGGAGCACTTTTCAAAGCTAGTTTACCATTTTGAAAGTAAAAAATGGTTAAAAAAACTACACAAAAGATTAAAAAAATTATAAAAGATTACGACGGAAATTTAAATGTATCGAAGTGAATTTTGCGTTAGATTATGGAGTTGATGTACGTTTTATTAAAAGATTCATCAATTATTATTTAGTTTAATTAATGGTACATTAAATTCTTTTTATTATAATTAATTTTCTTATGTGTTTTTTGTGCATTAAATACATTTTAGGTATTTTTGGAATTCATTTTTATCCCACCTCCCGTTAATTATATCCTCATGCGAAATCTTTCTGTACATTCAAAATTTTGTCGTAATCTTTTATAATATTTTTGAAAATGTTCATACCATATTGATTTTAATTTTTAAATTAAAAAGAATTGTCTTTTAACTTGGCAGAAATAAGTTCTCGCTAACACGCTATTCTTTGGAATTCAAATTTATTTTAGGACTATAGTTATAGTACAATGTGTTGGATTAACGAAGAAAAACCAGGGGATGTAAGGTCCAGTAATTATTATTATGTTAAAAATTTTAGCTTTTTGGAACAAAAAACACTAAATAAGCAATGCAAAACAAATTTGCGTCTACGATCACGCTAAAAGTCTTTAAGATATACAGCGTATATAAAGCCAAATTAAATTTGGACAGATCTGGTCGTCTTGACAATTACGACCAAAACACTTGTTTAACGTAAAATTATAATATTTTAATTATGAACAAAAAATTTATGTCAACTAAAATTTAAACATAATTTTGTTTAACATACACTCAATTATAACAAAAACACTAATTCAATATTGTATGATATATACCCAAATACAACAATGACTTTTTTCTTATTTTTTTATTCATATACAAAGCTTTAAAGGTTTTAAAAACTAAATAATAAAAATACTTGAAAGCATTAATTTTTTACCGGGGAAATCCTTCACACTTAGAGGCTAATTAAAAAAAAACAAATCAAAAACCAGAAGACAGCTGGGGGTGTAAATATTGTACGTCAGCTGTGAAATATTGATTTTATGCCAGGACTCTTTTGTACCAATTCCAGCGCTCACGGCGCATGAACGCATTTTTGCAGGACTTTTTTGTGCCGGGACTCTTTTGTGCCGGACACATATCGTTTGTATACTCAACTGAACATTGGTGAAAATCACTGCAAACGGCACCTGTTATACCAACAAATAATATTGATAATAATAAATTTTAAAATAAATATTTTTCTGTTGTTTTTTTTTAAATTCTAAATTTTGATTATCCTAAAAAAATTCAATTATAAATAATGGGTCCATTGTTTTGGTGAAATTTTACAAAAAAACAGGCTACCTACGGTTTTTGTTCGCAGTTTAAGTTTTAATAATATTCGTCAAAAACTGTCTGTTTTTGGAAAATGGTTACTAAAATAACCTAAGTTTGGACCAAGCTATATCACCGTTAATTACTTATTAAAAATCTAGAAACTAATATTTCACACATTATCTCAACTCAATACATTGATTAAAAATAAATAAAAAGGAAACAGATACAGTGTATGTAACGCAAAAATTAATTTAGCACCACTAGAGTTTGGTAGTAATTTATAATATTTTATTTGTGTTTTTTTAATTTATCGTTTATCCATCTGGAATTAGGAAAAAACCTAAACAAGCAGCTTAATTACGAATTAGCTACCAGAAGAAATAATGAAATATGCTACAATTTTAACAGTTAGTGATTGTTTTCACGAATTGTAGAATAAACTTTCAAACTTTTAAAACGGCAAGTTTTAATTATCAAAATTGTAATTTACTTTAATAGTCCAAATATCCTTCTTCATTTGTTAGTGTTTAATTAGGCACCTTACACTGAAACTTCTAATAAACATAATATACTTCCATTTCTTCGTCTTCTTCTTCTTCTTCTTCTTCTACTTACTAATTAACTATCTACATTAAAAAAAGTAGTTAACTACCTACTTACTACATGTGTTTAAAGAAAAAGTCAAAAAGCACTCATTTCATTGTAATGAATATGCATATGACACCCCAGCCAGGCCTTGTCGGTTTAGAAAATACAACTAAGTAATGTGCTACACTTTTTTATTATAAATTTCAGTGCAAGGTGCACTATACCAGACTAACCCTTATGTATTTATTGTCGCAAAAAAATATTCAATTACTCTGTTTTTACTATTCCAGTAGCTAAGACGCGGGTGTTTTTTTTGAAACCTACGAAACGGAAAAAGTGTTCTTCTGAATATCCTGAAGGTTACATTTATTAACAAATTGCTCAGTAAAATCGGACCCAATGAAGCGTCGTTTCGGAAACGATAGAGCGAGATTTCTATCCCTTCATCTTGCGTGACAGCGGGGAAATACTCCAATTCTTTTATAAAACTGTCATTCAGCTCTTGGGTCAAGCTGGAACAAGCCAAAACAACGGGAGACACACAACCGCTATACGCAGCGCCATCCTTTTTTTGCGCGCACTTAGCCGTGGTTTCAAGGTCCAAAAGAGTGTAACCTAAAAGTATGTATTGCACAAAATGATACACAAGATTGTGCGACACTGACTTTAATTGTCGAGGTTGTGGCGCAGTGGCAGATCTTAGATCTTGCATACTGAAGGTTCCCGGATCCAGTCCCAGACGGAGACACACTGCATTGTGATAATATTGCTTGTTAATATGGGAACGGGACACGAGGGTACTGGACACGAGGGTACTGGACAAGGGTTCTGGGGACACGAGGGTACTGAACACAAGGGTACTACTGGACACGAGGGTACTGGACACAAGTGTGCTGGAAACGAGAGTACTGGACACGAGAGTTCTAGATACGAGAGTACTGGACACGAGGGTACTGGGCACAACGGGGTACTCAACACGAGGGTACTGGACATAAGGATACTGGGCACGATGTACTAGACACGAGGGTACAGGACACATGGGTACTGGACACAAGGGTACTGGACAAGAGGTTACTGGAAACAAGGGTACTGGACACGGAGTACTGGACATGAGAGTACTGGACATGAGGGTACTGGAGACGAGGGGTATTGGACACGAGGGTACTGGACACGAGGGTACTGAACACAAGGGTACTACTGGACACGAGGGTACAGGACACATGGGTACTGGACACAAGGGTACTGGACAAGAGGTTACTGGAAACAAGGGTATTAGACCCAAGGATACTGAACACAAGGGTACTGTACACGAAGGTACTGGGCTTAACAAAATTGCGTTCACAACAACCTGGCAGCAAAATCGATTCATTATGCAAGGGGAGCACAAGGGGTACTGGACGCGAGTACTGACAAGCGAAAACCTCCCGCATGAAACAAATAAACTTATTGCATAACAATAGTTTATTTATGTTTAAATATTATTTTAGTTGTTTATTGGTTTTATAAAAGATTGTGTAAATAAAATTATTGAGAAGACATAAAACAAAAATAATAATTTCATAACATTAAAACATTTGGTGCAATTTGTATACATTTTTGTGAATTTTTTTATGTAATGACTTCACTTTTCCAGAAAATTTGTAAAAAATCTATGAGACGCCTTGAAAAATCATAAGCAGGATTTGGCGTCTTTAGATCCAAACGAACTTAGATCCAGAACAAAAAACACGAACTTAGATCCAAAGACACGAACTTAGATCCAAATTTTCGTTTACGTTTTACGTATCAACTTTTAAAAAATAATTCGAAATGTCTTTTGAACGTTTCACATTGAATTTTGCTTCTTACGTGTAAAATATGGGCTTGTTTGTTGCAACAACGAACTGAAAAATTTTTAATTTATAAGAATTTAAAATTGTTTGAGAAATATAGTATACTTTGTCCATTATACATAGCTTTACATAAAAATATATTATGACATTTGGCTTTAAAATACATCATTAATTCTCTCGCAACACACATTAAAAAGTTTTTCAGTTTGTTTGCAACAAACAAGCCCATATTTTACACGTAAGAAGCAAAATTCAATGTGTAAAACGTTTAAAATACATTTAAAATTATTTTTTAAAAGTTGATACGTAAAAAAAACGTAAACGAAAATTTGGATCTAAGTTCGTGTCTTTGGATCTAAGTTCGTGTTTTTGTTCTGGATCTAAGTTCGTTTGGATCTAAAGACGCCAAATCCTGCTTATGATCTTTCAAGGCGTCTCATAGATTCTCAAGATTTTTAAAGCTAGTTATTACATAAAAAAATTCACAAAAATGTATACAAATTACACGAAAATGTTTTAATGTTATGAAATTATTATTTTTGTTTTATGTCTTCTCAATAATTTTATTTATATAATCCTCTTTTATAAGTCAGTCAAACAACTAAATAATATTTAAACATAATAAACTATTGTTATGCAATAAGTTTATTCGTTTTATGCGGGAAGGTTATGTTTTTTTGCTTGTCAGTACCCTCGTGTCCAGTACCCTCGTGTCCCCCTTGCATAATGAATCGATTTTGCTGCCAGGTTGTTGTGAACGCAATTTTTTTAAGCCCAGTACCTTCGTGTCCAGTACCCTTGTGTCCAGTACCCTCGTGTCCAGTACCCTCGTGTCCAGTACCCTCGTGTCCAGTACCCTCGTGTCCAGTACCCTCCTGTCCAGTACCCTCGTGTCCAGTACCCTCGTGTCCAGTACCCTCGTGTCCAGTACCCTCGTGTCCAGTACCCTCGTGTCCAGTACCCTCATGTCCAGTACTCTCATGTCCAGTATTCTCGTGTCCAGTACCCTTGTGTCCAGTACCCTCGTGTCCAGTACCCTCGTGTCCAGTACCCTCGTGTCCAGTGCCCTCGTGTCCAGTACCCTCGTGTCCAGTACCCTCATGTCCAGTACCCTCGTGTCCAGTACCCTCGTGTCCAGTATCCTCGTGTCCAGTACCCTCGTGTCCAGTACCCTTGTGTCCAGTACCCTCATGTCCAGTACCCTGGTGTCCAGTACCCTCGTGTCCAGTACCCTTGTGTCCAGTACCCTCGTGTCCAGTACCCTTGTGTCCAGTACCCTCGTGTCCAGTACCCTCGTGTCCCGTTCCCATATTAACAAGCAATATTATCACAATGCAGTGTGTCTCCGTCGGGACTGGATCCGGGAACCTTTAGTATGCAAGATCTAAGATCTGCCACTGCGCCACAACCTCGACAATTAAAGTCAGTGTCGCACAATCTTGTGTATCATTTTGTGCAATACATACTTTTAGGTTACACTCTTTTGGACCTTGAAACCACGGCTAAGTGCGAACAAAAAAAGGATGGCGCTGCGTATAGCGGTTGTGTGTCTCCCGTTGTTTTGGCTTGTTCCCAGCTTGACCCAAGAGCTGAATGACAGTTTTATAAAAGAATTGGAGAATTTCCCCACTGTCACGCAAGATGAAGGAATAGAAATTCGCTCTATCGTTTCCGAAACGACGCTTCATTGGGTCGATTTTACTGAGCAATTCGTTAATAAATGTAACCTTCAGGATATTCAGAAGAACACTTTTTCCGTTTCGTAGGTTTCAAAAAAAACACCCGCGTCTTAGCTACTGGAATAGTAAAAACAGAGTAATTGAATATTTTTTCGCGACAATAAATACATAAGGGTTAGTCTGGTATAGTGCACCTTGCACTGATATTTATAATAAAAAAGTGTAGCACATTATTTAGTTGTATTTTCTAAACTGGCGAGGCCTGGCTGGGGTGTCATATGCATATTCATTACAATGAAATGAGTGCTTTTTGACTTTTTCTTTAAACACATGTAGTAAGTAGGTAGTTAACTACTTTTTTTAATGTAGATAGTTAATTAGTAAGTAGAAGAAGAAGAAGAAGAAGAAGAAGAAGAAGAAGAAATGGAAGTATATTATGTTTATTAGAAGTTTCAGTGTAAGGTGCCTCTAATTAAGCACTAACAAATGAAGAAGGATATTTGAACTATTAAAGTTACTTACAATTTTGATAATTAAAAACTTGCCGTTTTAAAAGTTTGAAAGTTTATTCTACAATTCGTGAAAACAATCACTAACTGTTAAAATTGTAGCATATTTCATTATTTCTTCTGGTAGCTAATTCGTAATTAAGCTGCTTGTTTAGGTTTTTTCCTAATTCCAGATGGATAAACGATAAATTAAAAAAAACACAAATAAAATATTATAAATTACTACCAAACTCTAGTGGTGCTAAATTAATTTTTGCGTTACATACACTGTATCTGTTTCCTTTTTATTTATTTTTAATCAATGTATTGAGTTGGATAATGTGTGAAATATTAGTTTCTAGATTTTTAATAAGTAATTAACGGTGATATAGCTTGGCGCAAACCTAGGTTGTTAACCACTTTCCAAAAACAAACAGTTTTTGACGAATATTATTAAAACTTAAACTGCGAACAAAAACCGTAGGTAGCCTGTTTTTTTGTAAAATGTCTCCAAAACAATGGACCCATTATTTATAATTGAATCTTTTTGGGATAATCAAAATTTAGAATTTAAAAAAAACAACAGAAAAATATTTATTTTAAAATTTATTATTATCAATATTATTTGTTGGTATAACAGGTGCCGTTTGCAGTGATTTTCACCAATGTTCAGTTGAGTATACAAACGATCAGGCCCAGAAAGATGTGTCCGGCACAAAAGAGTCCAAAAAACGGCCCAAAAGAGGGGCGGCACAAAAAAGTCCTGCAAAAATGCGTTCATGCGCCGTGAGCGCTGGAATTGGTACAAAAGAGTCCTGGCATAAAATCAATATTTCACAGCTGACGTACAATATTTACACCCCCAGCTGTCTTCTGGTTTTTGATTTGTTTTTTTAATTAGCCTCCCCCCACCACAACACACAACCACACACAACACCACACACCCACAAACAACACCAAACAAAACCCAACAAACCAACCCTCGCAAAAACAAAAAAAACCCCCCCAAAAACAAAACAACACAGAACACACCAACCCCCACCAAAACAACACAACAAAACCCCAAACACACACAAAAAACACACAAACCCAACAAACAACACCACCCAAAAAACAACCAACACCCCCCAAACACAAACAAACAAACCACACAACCCAAAAAACAAACACAAACCCAAACAAAACAACAAACCCCACAAACCCAAAACCAAAACACAAAAAAAAAAAAAAACAACAAAACAAAAAAACAAAAAAAGAAAAAACAAAAGAACAAAAAACAAAAAGAAACCAAAAACCCCCTCAATCCACAACCAAAAACCCAAAAAAAAAAAAAGACCAAAAAAAAAACCCAAAAACAAAAAAGACAACCAAAAAAAAAACCAAACCAAAAAACCCAAAAAACAAAAAATCCCAAAAACAATCACCAAACCAAAAAAAAAACCAACCCAATCCCAAAAAAGAAAACCCAAAACAACCCCATCAAAAACAAACAAAAAAAACAAAAGAAACAGAGAGAAAGAACAAAACCACAACAACACAAACAAAAACCAACACAAAAACACCAAAAACCAACACAAAAAAACAAAACAAAAACACCCCAACAAAAAACAAAACAACCCCACAAACAACAACACAAAAACCCCACAAACCCCCAAACCCCAACACAAAAAAAAAAATCACCTCCAAACCACACCCCCAAAACAAACAAAAACCAAACCAAAGAACAAAACAAAAAGACCAAAAACCCCAAAAAACAAACCAACCCAAAAAAGCAAAACAGCAAAAAAAATCAAACAACAAAAAAAAAAAAACACAAAAACCCAAACAACACCAAAAACCACACAACCCCCCCAAACAACAAAAAAATTAAAAAAAAAAAAAACAAAACACAAAAAAAAAAAAAAAAAAACAAAAATCAAAGAAAAAAACCACAAAAAAAACCAACAAAAAAAAACCCAAAAAAAAAAACCCAAAACAACACCAAAAAAAAAAACAACACAAACAACCCACCCAAAACTAAGTGTGAAGGATTTCCCCGGTAAAAAATTAATGCTTTCAAGTATTTTTTATTATTTAGTTATTAAAACGTTTAAAGCTTTGTATATGAATAAAAAAATAAGAAAAAAGTCATTGTTGTATTTGGGTATATATCATACAATATTGAATTAGTGTTTTTGTTATAATTGAGTGTATGTTAAACAAAATTATGTTTAAATTTTAGTTGACATAAATTTTTTGTTCATAATTAAAATATTATAATTTTACGTTAAACAAGTGTTTTGGTCGTAATTGTCAAGACGACCAGATCTGTCCAAATTTAATTTGGCTTTATATACGTTGTATATCTTAAAGACTTTTAGCGTGATCGTAGACGCAAATTTGTTTTGCATTGCTTATTTAGTGTTTTTTTTTGTTTCAGAAAGATAAAATTTTTAACATCATAATAATTACTGGACCTTACATCCCTGGTTTTTCTTCGTTAATCCAACACATTGTACTATAACTATAGTCCTAAAAAATTGAATTTGAAAGAATAGCGTGTTAGTGAGAACTTATTTCTCTGCCAAGTTAAAAGACAATTTGTTTTAATTTAAAATTTAAAAGCAATATGGTATAAACATTTTCAAAAATTTTATAAAAGAACTTAGACAGAATTTCGAATGCACAGCAAAATTTCGCATGATGATATAATTAACGGTAGGTGGTATCAAAACCAATCCCAAAAATACCTAAAATGTATTTAATGCACAAAAAACACATAAGAAAATTAATTATAATAAAAAGAATTTAATGTACCATTAAATAAACTGAATAATAACTGATGAATCTATTAATAAAACTTACATAAACTCGTACTGAAATGCAAAATTCTCTTCGATACATTTAAATTTCCGTCGTAATCCTTTATAATTTTTTTAATCTTTTGTTGAGTTTTTTTAACCATTTTTTACTTTCAAAATGGTAAACTAGCTTTAAAGTGTTATAAGCCTGTTTCATAAAAAAAATTTGAAATTCTTATTTTACAAGAAAATCTCGCCTATTTTTTGTAAAATACACGATAAAGGCTTTTTGACTTGTAATCTAGGGGGAGCATCTGCGCGCACTGCTCTGCGCTAATTGGTCGTAGCCACGTCATTTCATCTCGGCTGACCGATCAGTTTTCGCCGTGTGGTATATCCTCTATCATGTAATTTACAAAAAAATAGGTAGAGACTTGTAAAATGAAAATTTATAAACGTTTTTATGAAATAGGCCCAGATCTAAAACAAAAAAAATAGTTGATTTTAAAAAAAGTAAGAGTTATACAGATAACGATTTTCTGTATCATTCGATATTAAGCTCCGACACATTTTTCTTTTTTTTCATTTAAGCTCCCATTTTCCTCCAAGCTCCACATTCCCCAACTGATTTTTGTATCATCCAATATTAAGCTCCGGAGCTACATGATTTTTCTATCATCCAATATTAAGCTCCGGAGCTACATACGGTCATTTTAAGCAGATAGTGAATCCGAAATCCGTGTGTTGACTAGGTGCTATGGTAGCACGTTGTTTCAAACTCGTGCGATAATGTTTTAATTTTGATATATTTTTTTATTATTGGAATAAAAATTTCTTTTTCCAAAAAAAATCTTTAATTAAAAAAACTAAACTCAACAGCACTGTAAAAGCGAAAGAGCGGTCGCGACAGCCGCCGCGCAGTATAATTATAAAAAAAAATAAAAAAAACAATAACGGAAATGTCCATTGTCTTTTAAATTAATTTTCTTACGCGGCCTGAAGTCGGTAAAAAATACAGCTATAGTTTCATTGGATCTTTTGAATTTTGTTTTGATTTAAAACTAGCGAACCGAGTAAGTTTATTTTGTAATTTACATAAAATGGACCAAAATCTTATACAAAATTTTTAAAATTTATTTTATATGAGTATATTAATATAAAAACATAGGCAAAAAACATATACCTACTATGACAGAAAATAATTTTTTCATGCTGTTTTAATATCTTTTTGCACAATAAATGACGTTTTCAGATATTAATTGGTATATTTTTATTTTATTTTTTCATTTTAACCATTTCAAGTATTTAAGAAATGAATTTAAAATGAACTGCTGTCATTAATCCAACAACATTCAGTGTTTAAGTAATGTCGCTTTGTGGCATTAGAGTTTAGCAATTAAAAAAGGAATTTTTAGCTAACTCTTTTAAATTTACTTTAGAAATACGTTCATTATAAACTGAAAGACAGCTGAGGTGCGAGCATTGTATGTCAGCTGTGAAAAATATAAGATTTTATGCCCGGACTCTTTTCTGCCGATCTCAGCGCTCTCAGCGCTGGGCGCATGAGCGCCTTTTTTCCCGGACTCTTATGTGCCAGGACTCTTTTGAAGGTAAGCCAAACTATATATTTTATAATAAAGCAATTTTTTATTGTTATTTTCTGTACGATTATTTTTGAAAACGGTATATTTTATAGCAATATATGTAAAATGTCTGTGTAGCAAGGTAGGGATTTACGTAAGATTGACTACAGTTAGATAATTATGATAAATAAACAACAATAAAAAACTAAACAAGCAGTAAGGTACACGTTTTGCTCTCATTTTGATAGTATTAACTATTGTGACACAACTCACATTCAAACGCAACATTCCGTTACTAATGTTATTGAAAAGATCGGCAACATGACATTTCCAAACAAATTTCTTTACCTGATGCTCTCCAGCGATATGAGCAACTCGTAAGTTAAAAATGGTTTTTAGAGGTGTTTTCCGGAAAATCAGCGCGAAGAGCAACGTAATAATGCTGGAGGAGAATTATTAGTAACCCCGAAAAATATATAATATACCGAAAAATGTGCAACTCCTATATAAAAAAGTACAGAAAAGGTGGTCTTTATAATGAGCCTCCATTTAAATGACACTCTCCACTATAATGGCATAGTATTCATTTAATTAGGCGAGTTAAAATCGAAGAGGAAGCTATTATAATCGCCGTTTTTATTCATTTAATTTCACTTTATATATACAAGTGTAATACTGTCCGGGCCGCACAGATTTTTACCGTGTTTGCTGGACAGTATTAAACCATCACGGTGAAACTCGTGCGGCCCGGACAATGTTACAATTGTTAATTTGTATATATGAAGTGAAATTAAATGAATAAATGGCTACTATAATAGCTTATCTCCATTTAACTCGCCGAATTAAAACGGCTACTGTCATTATAAGTGGAGAATATCATTTAAAGGAGAGGCTCGTACAATGGCCTACTTTTTCGCACTTTTTTTATATAGGAGTTGCACATTTTTCGGTTAGTATATATTTTTGGTAACCCAGCTTCCCATTGATCGCATTTTTTCAGTTACCACGGCATGACTTTCGTCTCAACGTGGTAGTATCTGCCTTTAACTATTATGGTGTGCAAACTTTAATTCTGCGTATTATCTTCGGTCATTAGTTCCTTTGCCTACGTGGTACGTAATACTGCAAGCGAGATTAAAATTTGCATAATTGGTATATACAGTACCAGCTTTAAACATTTCATTTAGCACGCACACTGGGTAATAATACAGGGTTTGAGTTTTTTAAATTTTTTTAAATTAAATTTTTTTAAATTTGAGTTTTTTCCTTTTTTTTAATTATTTACTTAAAAAATTTTTTGTTCTATTTTTTGTTTTTTGTTTAGTAACCTTTCTAGTTTCTTATTTAGTTTAAAGGGATTTTAAAATACAAGATTTTACCCTTGTAACGTGGTAGTGAGTAGGAGTGTGGTTTTTACTCACAAGAGTATAATTTTTTGGTTAGTGTGACACATACGGCGTATGTGTCTGTGTCCCTTCCGTGGAAACTCAAACTAAAAGCGTTAATAAAAGGCGATTATCTTTTATCTTTCCTTGTCCGGCCTATGGTGTAATGGATAGCACGCCAGAGTCGACTTTGGAGGTTACGGGTTCAATCCCAGTATCGGCCACCAAATATGTGACGACCAAATATGTGACGATGATGATGAAAATAGAAAATAACCGGGCGCTGAAAAATTTAGACAGCCAAATTTATTGAAAAATTTGGCCGATACATGAATTGAACCCGTAACCTCCAAAGTTACACCTCTGGCGTACTATCCATTACACCATAGCCCGGACAAGGAAAGATAAAAGATAATCGTCTTTTATTAACGCTTTTACTGTGAGTTTTCACGGAAAGGACACATACGCAAAAAAATTGGCCTTGTCCAGCTCACTATTGGCAAGGCAATACTACCGTGCAGTGTTGGCGGACCCACTTTTATACATATTTTAGCAAAAGCCGAAACAAAGCTTTGAAAGAGAGCCTTATATTACATTAATTAGTATAAAGCTAAACTAAGAAGTATGAGTATAAGTCTAAAAACTTAACGTCAGAAAAGACTAAACCAAGTCTAGGGTAGTGCATTTAATTTCGGCACTTTTCCCAATTGGGCATTTTTGATTTTGGACTATATCTTTGGTAATCCTGGACGGAATACGACGTTTGATAGCTCAAATGAGAGCTAATTATATGTAGATAATTGTCGTCAGCTTTTTATTTGTTATGTTATGATATTTTCATGTGAAATTGTGTGATTTATAAAAAATAAATTTGTTACTCTTTTTTAGAACATGGGCATTTCAAAATTACGCAATAAATTGGTTTAAAAATTAAACTGTTCTGGTAAAATTTAGTCTATTTTCCGAATTTTTTGTCCCCGTGGTTCTACGTTGCGTCTGTGGTGAGCAATCGTTATAAAATAAAATAGTGTAATTTCGGCACTCATATATGCTGTAGGTAAAAACGGATTGAATTAAGTGGTCCGATGTTAAATTGTAGTTGTAAATAGTTAAAAGACAACGTTGAAATGTGTAGGGGTCATAGCACTGCACTTAAACTCGATTAAGAGGGTTCTGTAACTTGTTGCCAGTTACACGTTGAAGAACAAGTAGAAGCTTAAATTAAAGAAAACTGTCTGGAGATAATGATAGGTTTTTAAATTTTTGAAAATGATGATTTTTTGACTGAGAAACAATCGATTGTTTGTAAAATACCGAAATTAAATGCACATATTTAATTTCGGCAATTTTTCATTTTTTTAAAAACTTATTTAATTAAGTAAAAAAATATTTTCGTACAGTGAAACTTTTGTGACGCAACGTAGTATCGTGAAAGCTTCAAAATGAGCTATCAAACATAAAAATCGGGCCATACAGTGAAAAGTTACATCGGAAAAACAAAAAAGTGCCGAAATTAAATGCACTACCCTATTTAAAGCCAGCAAATTAATAATACACATAAACTTTCAGAAAAAAATTAATGAAAACAATAAGTGTTAAAGATTTAGTTCGTTTTTTTAAACAATGACGAAAATGAATATACAAACTCCTCACAGCATAGATTTAATTTTTGCATGCGTTTTTCAGCTGTTAATACGACGATATTAATTGAGTCATACGTCACTGAAACGGTACAAGTATCATATTACTTACGTACGCGGCGCGTCACCACAGAAACGTTTTTGTTAAAATAAATTTTTCGCATTGCACGTAAAGATTTGTTATTTCCTGTTTAATTTTCTTGTAAATTCTTAATATTAACAAAATTTTACAAAACAAAATAAAATTTCAAAATTTTAGCATACTGTGGTAAAAACGGATTTTTAAAACATAATATCAAGATCTAGTATAAAAAGCCTTGAACTAATCCGATTTTGAAGCGACTTTTACTTTAACAAACTTTTTCAGCTAATTTGTTTTATAATAGATAACAACATTAAAAAAAAGTCTTCTTTTTCAAGGTTTATTATTTGTTTTTACAGGTGATATATTTTTTGCTTGCTGTTATTCTGGTATCGAAATTTAAAGAAGCACTGTCACAAATCAAATTCCTATATCGCCCGAACCAAACTGCTCCTTTAATACTGAACCGATCGATCTGAAATATAAAAATATTGTAGCCTTGTAGTGGAGCACTCCAAATACCAAAGTTGAGTTAGGTAGGTTTGGTATTAAAGAAGCAGTCCGGTTCGGGCGATATAGGAATTTGATTTGTGACAGTGCTCCTTTAAATTTTTATATTTGCATTTGAAAAACAATTTGATTGACTAACTGATAAAAATGGATGACGTTAAACTATATGAGGCTAGCTAGAGACTCTCAAGCTGTGGTTGATATGGTGGATTATTTTCCAATTGGGACAGTAAAATCTTTTAATGGACATAAAAAACCCAGGTTGCTTAACCTAAAGTTTGCCTTCATTAAGTAGCGTGATATGATGGCTCGCTCTGAAGGCAAACTAAAGGACAGAAAGTTAAAGGGGGTGTTTATTTGCCTTTCACTAACATCAGAACAAAGAAGCATTCAGGCTTCTTGGAGTAAAACGGTTAAAGATCACAGGGCAATGAATCCAACGTGATCCTTTTTTTTATGACAGTATTGAGAAAAAATATTTGAAGAGAAGAGTGACTTACTGAACACTCCATGGAAAATTCTGCGACCCTCTCGCAACACAGCTATACGCACTTTGCACTGGAACTCGCAGTTTTGAATTATTAAGGCAAAAAAAGATTAATATATCTATATACACGAAAACACAAGACAAAAAACACAAAAAACACAAAAACACAAAACACAAATTCTCAACACACACATAAAAAATTCTCCTCCCTCTCATTTTTCCCCTCTCTCACAACTATATTTAAAATTCACTCGTCCTCTCCAACCGACGCGACTATACATGAAGTATGCAATAAACATAAGTGTCACCATAATGGATAATTACCGTATCTCCTACTTATCTTTCGTAGTATGCAGATCAACCGATCGAAAGCGCGCGAAATTTCGATCGGTTGATCTGCATACTACAAAAGATAAGTAGGAGATACGGTAATTATCCATTATGGTGACACTTACGTATATTGCATACTTCATGTATAAACTGAGTTCCAGTGCAAAGTGCCTATTAAAGCTTTCTATTTTAAGATGGAGTCTCAGAAATTTTCTGTCGGAATTAAATATTTTAGCATCAGAAACTGATGCAACATACAAATAATTTATATTTGGGTTAAACTTTTGTTACAAATATGGTTGTCTCAGGTTATAAATAATACTGATCCTTCTGAAAAGTTTCTTATATTTTGACATGACAGAGAGGCGAATAGGAGGTGTTTTGTTAATGATTAAAAACATTTATCAAGCTTGATATTAACCCCAAATACAAAAAACAATGAAATAACAGCATGTGTTTTACTTTTTAAAAATTTAAGAATTAAAGCGACTTGTTTTTATAAACGCCCCCAAAGTTTCTTACAAAAAGATGAATTAGTTTTTAAACAGTTAAGAAACCTAGTGTGTAACTTAAATAGTGCAGTACTGCTATGTGGGGAGTTTAACCTTCCGGCGTAGACTAATGTGATATAATATAACAATAAATTCAAATACTCAAAGTAAAAAATTAAAAAAGTTAGTTTTTTTTATTTTTCACCGAAAGCTCCCACGGTAGGGTGCATACGCAGACTTAGGGAACTGGTGTCGGTGTGAGATAGTTAGAGCCCCCTTCCCTTCCCCATTAACTCTATTTGTAGGAGGAAATCAACCCAAAATAACAAAAACGTAAGTAAATTTTATTTAACTTTATTTTAATTTTAGTTTAGTTTTGTTAGTTTATTATTTTGTGTTTTATATAGATATATATTTATATATATATATTTCATTTTATTTTAAGTTTTATTGTTCATTTTATTTTATTTTTGTTTAGTTTTGTTAGTTTATGATTTTGTGTTATATTTTTTAAAAACAAATTTCTCCTCACGCCAATTCCTAAAATCCTTTATTGGAGGTGGGGACATTGACTAAAACCCTATACCAGCAACAGTGCTGATACAGGGTTTTAGGCGGTAATATGATATATTCATAGTCTCTGCTATAAAAAAAAAGAAAAAAAAATATTTTTTTTATTTTGAGTAATTTGAATTTATTACTATGTCACACCAGTCGATGTTATTTCACCAGTCTACGTTATGTCTATGATACTGTTATGTCACACCGGTGTGTGTGTATGTGTGTGTGTGTGTGTGTGTGTGTGTGTGTGTGTGTGTGTGTGTGTGTGTGTGTGTGTGTGTGTGTGTGTGTGTGTGTGTGTGTGTGTGTGTGTGTGTGTGTGTGTGTGTGTGTGTGTGTGTGTGTGTGTGTGTGTGTGTGTGTGTGTGTGTGTGTGTGTGTGTGTGTGTGTGTGTGTGTGTGTGTGTGTGTGTGTGTGTGTGTGTGTGTGTGTGTGTGTGTGTGTGTGTGTGTGTGTGTGTGTGTGTGCGTGTGTGTGTGTGTGTATGTGTGCGTGCGTGCGTGCGGGCACGTTTGCTTGCGTGTGGGCGAGTTCGCGTGTCCGCGAGTGCGCGGGTGCGTGCGTGCGCGGGTGTGCGCATATACGCGTGGGCGCGTGTGCGTGCCTGGGTGCGTGTGTGCGTGAGCGTGTGTTTTTGCGCGTGCGTGTGTGTTTACATGTAAGCGTAAAACCAAAATCAAGGCTTGGAAACAGTTTTTGACGATTAAAACGGCACCAAACACTTTATATTAATCATATGGCATACACATTTTTGTAAGAATGTTTTTTATGTTTTTTGTTTTAGGCAAAACCGCTTTAAAATTATGGTGAACAATGCTGTGAAGTATTTTAGTCTCAATGTGAGAATGTCTATACCCATACAGTGTGATAGTGATGTAAAGCTTATTTCATAATAAACAAAAATTGTAAAAAAATAGGAAGAAGTTATAAGCAAATTGCACTGAAAACGAAATTGAAGGTGTGATGCAGTCAAGGGTTATTTTTTTAAGTTTTATGACGTTTTTAAGCTGCGCACTAGAGCGGTTTTAAGTCTCGTAACAGTATGGTAAATATTTCAAATTTTTCAATTGGATAGTGTTGTTTAATAATATTTTCATGTTTGGTCTTTTAAGACAACTGTAGCCAATTTAGCAGTGTCGTTTTTATCGCGTTTTTTTTGCTTTTCTCCTCTTGCTCCATAAAGACAAACGTTATATAGGTTTATAAGGTCCGTAAGGTTATTTTTTTGTGCGAATTTTTGTTCCGAAACGTGCGGCTCTTAGGTCCCGAAACTTAGTTTTTTTCATAACCGTAGTTTCCCTTTGTAATCCTCCTGTTTCTAAATTTATTTAATATTTAATTATAAACACGTTTGCTCAAATTTTGTGTTGTTAAATATAATTTCAATACTCCAAATCATTGAGGTTAATTAGATTTTCAATTGCCTATTATTTTTTACAATTATTTTATTATTGAAAAGTATTTATGAAATAAGCGGTATATACATAGTTCATTTTTGATGAAATAGAATTATATCATTCTGACGCAACCATACACAAGATGGTAAACGAAAGTAAACTTCGGGTAAGTAAATTAACAGTTTAATAAATAAAGCCAGTCATGTTTGTTTTTAATTTCAAATAGAATTTTTTTTCTAACTTCGAATAATTCTGGTCAACATTGTATTGGGAGCAAAAATTACTAATTTTTTTCTTTATTGAAGTTATTATTGGAACCATGATTAGTTTAAACTTTTAAATCTCACTATAATATGACAAAAAACTTTTAATTTAAATAAAACAAAATCTATCTTGTCTAAAAGAGCAAAATGAGGATGGTCAAAACAAACCTTCTTCGATAAAATCTTGATAAGCAAAAATCAATAGAATTTAAACAGTTGTTGTAGCTATGATTGTTCCCTGTTAAAGAAATATTGTTTTATTTGTCATAAACTAAAGTCGAAGTTGAGACATTTTGAAAATAAGGTAAAATTTGGGGAAACTGAAAAAAAACTAAGATTTTTACCAGTAAAAATAATTAATATTCAATTACAAAAAATTATAATTAAACATTAAACTTAAAAAAAATTTAATCAAAAAACATTATTTTATTAATGCACTTAATTTTTTTGCTTCATTTTCTGCGGAATTTTAAGCAAAATTTGTGTCTTTTTATATGATAAAACTCAAAATAATTTATCAAATAATTCAACTGACTATACATATATTCATACATGGGCAAGTTGGTCCGGAGTGGGGGGGGGTTATATTGTTTTTTTTCTGGAGTGCATTTTACTCATATCGTTTTTTGATTTTGAAGAAAAAATAGGTAAAAAAACGCTAATTTTAGGTCAAAAAGCCCTTTTTATTGCATTTTTGAGCTTTTTATTGCTTAAAAAATTCATTTTGACCTCAAAACTTAAGTTTGGAGGCAGTTAGAAGTCATTTTAAAGACATTTTTTCTTCATTTTTCAAAAATCGGGGGGTTAACTTTTTCTCCCCCCCCCACTTCTGAGGGGGGTTAAACCCCCTTCTCAGAATTTGGGGGGGTTAACACCCCCAACCCCCTCGTGCCCATGTATGCATACATTATTGTGGGTCCATACTCCTTTAAGAAACCGGCCTACTTCGTTAATTAAATCGTTACCACGTTAATCTTGGTGTTTAGCACTGAGGTATCCAAGGGTTCTACGACAATTGACACCCGACCAAATTGACCCCCAGCGCTGTTTTAGGCTTCTCCTGAGGCCTTTAAGTTTAAGCATCGGCATAAACCTTCCCCCACGCCCCGCGCCTCTGCCCACCCGCCTAAGCCCCAGCCTAAGCCCTCCCCCCGCCTAAGCCCCCGCCTAAGCCCCGCCTAAGCCCCCTAAGCCTAAGCCCCCCGCCTAAGCCCCCTGAGCCTAAGCCGAAGCCTAAGCCCCCACTTCAAAAGCCTAAAGCTAAGCTTTAACATAATATTAAACTTAGCCCCAAATCTAAGCCTGACAGCCTAAAAGAGCGCTGGGGGTCAATTGTCGCGACACCTATCCAAGAGAGGCGTCCTTTTATGTCCTGTTTTAATGACAGAATACAGTGTTTATTTATTTTTTTAGGCAAATCTGTACTTTACAATCCAGTTTAGTTGTGCGCCAGGTTACTACGGGAAACAATGCGACAAATACTGCATATTTCTGGGTGCGTTTATAATCCCGGTAAAAAGTGAACCTGGAGAAAACAGTGAAACCTAAGGAAAAAATACACCAGAAAATTCTCCAAATAATGTTTTTTTGAGCTGAGGTGAACCAGCGGCCATATTTCCGAATGGCCGCGTAAAACCCTGTATCAGCACTTTTGCCGGTACAAGGTTTCAGCCAAAAGCTAAAAAAATCAACGGGAGTTTTCCACATCTTTAATCAGCATCTTCATCATTATTATCCATTTTCATCATCTAACATCACAAAAAAGACAATGCGGGGTCCTATGGTACTTTTTTCAATCGAGCAAAGTCACATAAGAGATATTCAAATTTGGAAAGTGCGTTTGCAACTGTCGAATCACTTTATTTTTTGTTGAAAAACTGCGCAAAAACTACTGAACGTACTTTTACTGAACTGAACATCGTACGGAACGGCCAATCAGCCGCGCTCCAAATATTGCCATGCAAATTAAACCACGTCGACTTGAGTTTTCAAAACACGCGCTTCAGGTGTTCAAAAGGACAGAAGTAATGTTTAGAAGTACCTGGAAACATAAGTTAATTAGTTTAAAGTGCGGTACAGTGTCAAACTTTTTGTTTTTTTAAAAACTTACCTTGTCCTTTTGTTTGCCAAAATATCTTAAATGTTTCAAGAGTTATGACTGTTCTAAAACGGCCAAAATAAGGGTTTTTTTTACGAAAACAATTTTTTCTTCAATTTTTTTTTGAAAAATAAAAAAAAGCGTATTTTTTATTTTATTTTTACACCGTGATTGTAAATTTTTATTATTTTATTCAAATACTTTACAATTAGTGTTCTAGTGCACTAAAACACTAAGTTTTAAAGAAAAAAACTACAAGTTTTACTCTATTTTTCGTGAATTTAGCTTGTTTAAATAGGATAAATGGAATTTCGAAATTTCAAATTTAAAAAAAATTTAAAGAGTACAAAGGAATGATTATAAATGTATTTCAAATTATTTTTATGTGAAATATTTAAAAGAATCATTTGTATATTCTGTTAGGTTTAGTTTAATCGATTTGCTCGCTATATATTTAAGCTGCAGAAATTTTGTTTTTTTTCAACTTTGCAACAGTATTATTACAAATGCATTTTTTGGGACCATATGGTCGTACTCCTTTTCATGCCTGGGACTGAATCGTTGTATCTTTAGCCTCTCGGGACCTTCGTGTCGAGAGACCGCCGATTCCTTTAAATTTAGTATTTTTTTTAAAAAAATCAAACTGATTTACCGACCAGTTTACCGCTTACTACGTTTTATTCGTAGTTTTTTCCCTAAAACACTAATATATCGACAAATACGTTGTTAAAATTTACAATTAGGGTGTAAAAATGAAATTAAAAGCACTCTTCTTATTTTAGTTTCATAAAATAATTTTGCGTGGGAAAAAGGAATTGTTTATAATCTCGGTTTCTAAGGATACACTTATGGCGGGTAAAAATAATAATTTGTAGCTATATATTTTGCTCCGTGGAAATCAAAATGAGAGGAGCAAAAAAGGGAGCGTGGCCATTCGATCCTTGCGTTCATTGGGAAATCAATTTTTTCTCAGCACTCATTGGCTAAAAGTTTTTGCATAAATTAACGCCTATTTTCTATGCCAGTACCCTCGTGTCCAGTACCCTCGTGTCCAGTACCCTCGTGTCCAGTACCCTCGTGTCCAGTACCCTCGTGTCCAGTACCCTCGTGTCCAGTACCCTCGTGTCCAGTACCCTCGTGTCCAGTACCCTCGTGTCCAGTACCCTCGTGTCCAGTACCCTCGTGTCCAGTACCCTCGTGTCCAGTACCCTCGTGTCCAGTACCCTCGTGTCCAGTACCCTCGTGTCCAGTACCCTCGTGTCCAGTACCCTCGTGTCCAGTACCCTCGTGTCCAGTACCCTCGTGTCCAGTACCTTCATGTCCAGTACCCTCGTGTCCAGTACCCTCGTGTCCAGTACCCTCGTGTCCAGTACCCTCGTGTCCCGTTCCCCTTTTATAGTTATAATTCTGCTGAGATATTCAACATAATATAATATAAGTTGCTGAGATAATATAAGTTCTTTCCAACGGGAAGTTTTTGACCATCATGAGTACCGAATAAAAATGCCTTAAAAATGCTAACTCGTTTTAGCTTGACATATTTACTTCGATAGCTTTTTTTAAAGCCTAAGCCTACGTTTTCCTAAACCTGAGAGAAACCTAAAATTCAAGCAAAACTTTATCAAATAATTTTATCGAAAATTTTGCTTGATTTTTAGGTTTCGTCTAGGTTTAGAGAAAGGTGGGTTTAAGCTTTAGAAAAAACCTGTCGATGTAAATTAATATCCCTTAAAAAAATTCTATTTGTACCATCTTAAAGAAGGTCAATTTCTTGAACCGTTTAAGATATTTGGACGAAAAAAAAGGTATACAAGGTTCTGGGGTGCGTGGCAAACTTACAAAAAAGTAATTAAAAATTAGAGTCAATTCTGTATCGGACTTTCAATGCAGAAAAAACCTACGTAAGTCTCACGCCCCTTTTTCTGAATAGGCACCTTGCACTGAAACGCAGTTTATACATAAAGTATGCAATATACATAAGCGTCACCATAATGGATAATTACCGTATCTCCTACTTATCTTTCGTAGTATGCAGATCAACCGATAGAAAGCGCGCGAAATTTCGATCGGTTGATCTGCATACTACGAAAGATAAATAGGAGATACGGTAGTTATTCATTATGGTGACGCTTATGTATATTGCATAGGTACTTCATGTATAAACTGCGTTTCAGTGCAAGGTGCCCATAGAAAACCCATTTTTTAATGAAAACCCGTTTAATTAAATAATATTTAAATTAAACGTTTAACACCCAAGCATTTCTTTAATAAAATGTATTCATGCTTATATTGTTGCTTAAACTTACCTTTTTGCTTTTGTAAAATGCCGTAAGAAATATATTTACCTTTTAAACTTTTTAACACAATTATAAACGCATGGTTAAGAGACCGATAATTTTTACTGTGACAGCAATGGAGCTAAAACTTGTCGTGGAAGTTTCTACGATCCTTCAAGCGGTTGTACCGAAAATTCAGTGCAGGTAACAAACGAATTAACAAACATAAATCTTGGAAAATTTAAAGGTTTAAAAGAGACAGATTATAAAAATAATATTTGTACAAAAAATCCGGTAAAAGTGCTGTATAACATCTGCAAATGGAGTGGGAAGACCGGCGGAAGACATGCGGGAACGCATGCTAAAGTGTTCTCAATTGCGAGAGCCGGTGTGAACGCATGCTAAAGGTTTTAAAAAAAAAACGCATTTTAATTCTAATCAAATTTATTTTAATATCAAAACTAATTAGAAAATTCATATTTCATTAGTTTTTAGCTATTTTCATGAATACTTATTGTCATTTTTGCCTAAAAACCGCATAAAAGCGAAAGTCAGCGGGAAAGCCGGCGGGAAGACATGCGCGAAAGCACGCCAACTTCCCCGCGATAATTTATTTATTATATTTTTATCTAATTAGTTAAACGTCGTACATGGGTTTCACATGAATGCATCAACTACTGTATAAATGGACTGAATTTTTTTTGAATAGGGTTATTTTACGGTACTCTCACCGTTATGTGATGCTTTGCATTTACATTTTCTAACGTTAAAAACTATATTTTTATTTGATAACCAAAAAAACACGTTATTTAAAAGAAAAATTTTAAATAAAAAATTAAAAGTGAAAATAGTGAAAAAAGCCCATTTTGTATGGAGCTTCTTGGACTCTCTCTTTAATATCTGGAAAACGGCTAATGAGCGCCAATCGGCATAGTCATATCCATATCCGCCATACATAAATACAATTATATGTAAATGCAAGATTTTCCTTATCTCGGTGGAGGTGTTATACTGCAGTAATGAAAATTTATTTGCTGAAAAAGGTTGGCTGAGTTTTTTTACTTACATGCTAAGTGCGTGCGATTTTTGCAAATTAAAAATGTTTGCAAGGAGCTATAATTTTTTTTTCTTGAACTTGATTGGTTATAAATTAGATTTTTGATATATCATTTGTGAAAAAAAACCTAATATTAAACTTACAACAAGCTTTAAAAAATGACGCATTTAAAATGTTTTCGCGTTTCAACCGTCTCAATGACAACAGCAAATTTTTATATTAAAGACTTTTATAAAAAAAATAAATCTTGAAAATTAGTGCATTTTCAAGGCTCAACTCGTACTACGAAAATGCCATAAATCACAGCTACAAAATGCCTTTTTTGTGTTTTTTTTTTTACTTTGAATAATATTTTCCCTATTGTTAACGCAAATACATGTTTCATTCAAACTATTATGCAACAAATGTTGCTTTTTCAAATTTCAAATGAAGTTTATTGAAGTATTGTTTTCAATGTGTAAAGCGTTTAAATCCTCATTTTTTTCTGAATAACGCATATTAAGTGACATAGAGCTTATGAAAACTTTAATTATTATGTGTTACAAAATATTTACGGCTTCAAAAGGATTTACGAATTTCAGCAAAAATTATTTTTACGTTTTTATTGTGTTAGCTGAATTAGTTTTAAAGGCTTTAAATAAAAAAAAAAAATTAAAAATTTTAGAACTAAAGTTAAAATCCTTCAGGCTGAAATTCAGGGCGTAACCGCTCGCCGTCAGGAAGAAATAAAGAATGAACGCTTGGGAATAAAAATAATAAAAAAAGTTTTCAGAGATGATGTAACCAATTATTATTAAGTTGCGTCAGGTGTTTTTCTCCACGTGATATTTTCTCAAAGAACGAGTGGTTACTTTACCACCTAGTCAATTTCATCAGAATTCATCTTTAATCTTTTAAATTTTATATTGTTCTTAAAAAATTTTTATTTAGAGATTTGCTGCTGCCACCAAATGCAGGCTTGGAGCGCGGCCAATGTTTAAAAAAAATTTAGTTATAGGACAGTTTTAAAAAAACTAAATATATAATTTTTAAAATATATAATTTGCTTATGTTTGTTTTGTGAGTGGAGAGTGGCAAGCGTTTTAAAAGTAATCGCGACTTTTGAACATATCTTTTAAAAATAGCAAAAAAATTGGCTCATTCAACATTTCATTGAAAAAAATTAACGAAATTATTTTCTCAAATTTTTAGGAAATACTTCAAATCGTCGTACACTACGGCAAAATGAGCCACAATTTGTAAAAAAATATATGTGACTGTGACTCGTTTTAGAAAAGCAACAGCACTTTATTCACTACAGAAAGAGTCACAGTTACGTGTATTTATATAAAACTGTGGCTTATTTTGCTGTAGTGGCTTATACTAAGAGCTTACCGAATGGCGTTTATTATCTCTTACTAATAAAAAAAATTTTGTTTTTGTTTTTTTTTCATGTCAAAATTTATTGAAGATACTTGTGCAATGGTACTTATCCTGAAAATTTAAAAATTCTTGTAAAATAATAAAAAGATTTTATAAAATTTAAAAAATTTGTTTTTGGGATTAAGTTTTTATTGTATAGACCAAAGTGATGACGGAGGACATAAATAAACAAACTTTTTTAGCAATTCAAGCAGATAGCCAAGAGTCTGTGTTGTACTCTCTAAAAGTTGTTAATGGTTTTATTTGGTGCTTTCATTAAGTAATTTAAAAAAAAGCCCCACGAATAAAGTTTCATTAAAAATAATTAACTAGATAATGAATTTTCTTCAAAAGAACTGTTTCTTTAATGATTTTTAAATAAACTTTATTTGTGGGGCTTTTCAACTTTTAACAACTTTTAGAGAGTAGTGTTGTAAAAATTTTTACTTAAACTAATAAAAATAATGGAATTCGGATTACTTTTACTTTTACTCGACTTTCAAATTTTACTTATTACTTTTACTCTTACTCCACTTTTGCATTTTTATTACTTTTACTTTACCTTTTACTCTGATTTTTACCTGCAAATAGTTAAGTAAAATAATTAAGTAAAACTTGATTGATTTTAACGAGCAGATTATGTGCTTGTTGTAAAATAAGCGGCAGAAGAAAGTTTTTTAAGCCTCTACCACGCTAAAAGTCATTTTTTATGCCAAAAAAGTTAGTTAAATAAAAATTTATACATAAAATTAGCAAAAAACTTTAGAACGGAACTTTGGAGCTCTAAAATATGTGTTTTCCTCCGTTTCAAAATTACTTTTATTATATTTTTACTCCTACTTAAAAAATAGGTCTTACTTTTATTTTTACTTTACTTAAATAAAATTTTGACCGTTCACTTTTACTTTTACTTTACTCAAATTAAGAATCTCAAATTATTTTTACCTTTTACTAAAAATAATCGAAAATCATTGTTTTTTACGACCCTAGTTTGAGCTACTATGCTTATATAGGTACCGTACAAATATCCCTCTCTGCTAGTGAGATTTAACAGCTCAAAGATTGAAGTGCACACGGAATTTTCGTAGCCTACAGACTGTAGCCATCAGTGTATCAGTTTTTCGTCAAATATTATGAAAAATGGACAATTTCTAGATGGCCTAAGAATCAATTTTTTAGCTTTTTTCAGTTGGAAACTTAAACGAAGCATTATGTAACGGGGCCTAAATTTTAAAGTTATTATTTATTCGTTTTGTTTAAATCCATATAAGCTTACATATTTTGTGAACTTATGAAATAGATAAGTCTACTAGGTTTTAATTATAGGATAGCCTGGCCAGTGAGAAAAAAACTGCATTTTTGTTGTGGATTTTCATCGGGACGTATAAACTTCAACCTTAATTTGTATATTTTGAATTTTCACCTGAAAGTTATACCTTTTATGGTTTTTTTTTTTATTTTACCAGCAGGTGTGATGGGTATTGGTATTATACAATACATACAATACAATCAGTATTGAAAAATATTGGCAAAAAAAGTCATACAAAAATACACTGCGTCGGTTCTTTATTATGACAAAATGAATCAGAGTTGTCGTCAAAGTAACTGTGACTCTTTTTATTTCTTAACACACAAAAACTAGAAACGTTTTGAGTCCAATTCACGTTGATTTTATATTGATTATAACTGTTTGTGTAGTAGTTATGACGAGTGTTAATCCCGTCCATATTGAATTTTGAGAAAAAAGTTTTGTTTGAAAGGAAAGGACAATCGATAAATCTAACGTAAAAAATAATTTGCATATGGTTTTCTTTAATCTGCATAAGCATAGGTCGCGCACAGCTGATTGTTCAGTCAGTATATAAATGCTACGTTCACGTCAGGATTTTAAGGACCCTTAAAATTCCATATAGTATTTGTGATCACGTGATATATGTTTTGCTCTGTGGAAATGTTTGTGGGAGGAGCTGTTTTAGCCAATTAGCGCTTGGGAACAATTGATCTCCAATGAATAAGAGATGTCGATTTTTCCCCTAAGCGCTAATTGGGTCAAAGTGATTCTGTAATGTCATAAATCTGTGAAAATATTCAACACTGAACAACTTCGGTTAAACTGGAAGAGTTTTGACTATCTTGCTCAGTATTTTTTGCGTGGTTTTCCCACTAAAGAATTAGGTATCAAGTTCATTGTTCATGGTTCAGGTAAAAATGCGTTCACAGCGTTTAATTAAGTAATCAATCGTTGTGAACGCATTTTTTTGATCTCAGTCTCGCTTACGTTAGATTCGAGAATAAAAAGAAACTGCAACCCCGTTTCCACAGAAGAAATCGTCGTTACTATGACAAAATGAGTCAAAAACGTCATAAAATACTTGTAACTGTAACTCTTTTTATCTTTTAACTCACCGATACTGTAAAACTTAGGAGTCAGAGTCACGTTGATTTTAAACTGATTGTGACTCCTTATATTAGCGTAAGGACAAAATTGGAAACTAGCAAAAAAGGTCAATTTCCAACGCGCGTTTTCAAAACTTTCACATGGACAAGGAGCGTTGTAAAAATTTTGCACGGTATTAATGGTCTATTCAGCTATTCAGCTCTTGTTATATTGTCTCACACACGCAATCATTTTGAACAGACTTTAACCCTTTGGGATTTTTTCGTCCCAGAAGTGCTGCAAATCCGCAAAATGGATCTCGCGCCAACGTTGCTCAGTGTTAAACTTTACGCAGTCCGGAAGCGAAACGCGGAGTTTAACACTAAACAACACTGGCGCGGAATTCCTTCTTCTGATTTGCAGCGGAAATATTCCCAAAGAATCAAATCTTTCGCGTCATATTTGCCGCCTTTCCAGTGCTTTGTCATAAAACGCAAACCGTAAAAATGAAATGATTCATTTAATATGAGTTTCTGTATTTGCGATTTTTCATGTTCACATTTAAATCAACCATTGACAATGTGAAATAGTAGTTTTCAATAACAAAAATACATAATTATTATGATTTTTTTACTATCATAAACCAGTGTGAAGTTAGTACTATGTAATCATTTGATTTTCTCTTCTCCCCATCATATGCAATTTAATTTCAAGACTTTTCAGGGCAATTTAATTGCAATTTTCATATCAAAATCCTTATTTGGATGTACATTGTTTAACCCTTCGGGATTCATTGCACTGCCAATCCAGAGAAGGGATTCCGCGTCACCGCGGTTCTGTGTTAAACACCGCGCCCATCGAAGGCGGGACGCGGAGTTTAACAGCGCTGATTGGACAGCGCGAGCGCAGCACTGACGCGGAATACCTTTTGCGGATTTGCGGCGATTAATCGACGAAAAAATCTCAAAGGATTAACTGGCAAACCTACAGGCGCGCAAACGCAACGTATTTTGTGAACCGTGCGGTGTTAGAATCAAAAATATATAATACTTGATATTATATTATATTATATTATATTATATTATATTATATTATTTTATATTATATTATATTATATTATATTATTTTATATTATATTATATTATATTATATTATATTATATTATATTATATTATATTATATTATATTATATTATATTATATTATTTATATTATATATTTTTGCTAGAATCATGTTACAATTACCAGTGCGGATTTTTCATGAAGTTTATACGTCATCTCTGTACAAGGTATTTTCGGGATCCTGCTACTTGGTTCTATTATTGGATTCATAGTTTTAATTAGAGCTAATCGCATATTGCTCCGCAATTGGAAGAGCGTAAGTGCTTTAGGATTATCGATAAGTTATCATATTTTTTGTTCAAAATATTAATATTATATATTAAAAGTGGAGTTCTAAATATTTACATTCATTTTAGATTTTAGATTTTACATTCAATTCATTTTAGGCATTTTACAACCACCCATTCTCTGTTTTTTTAGCGATACTGGGAAAATTGTGACAAAAATTTTTCGTTTGAGCTTTTGTAACTTTTGAACGCGCCGCGATCAGTATGCAAATATCTCAAGTTAAAGTCCTTAAACTGTTGGCTACTTCCTGAAAAAAAATTTTTTCAAAAATTTAGGGGGGGAGGGTTAGCCCCAAAACCTCCCGAATTTAGGGACAGTTTTTTTAGCCAAATTTCTAACTTTTTACCATATGAATCCTTACGTCTGAAAATTTTTGTGCAGATTGCTTATACTCTCCTGAGTTTGAAAATATATAATTTCGTCGTTACTCTGACACAATGAGTCAGATGCATTGTAAAATACTCATAACTGTGACTCTTTTTATCTCTTAACACACTATTAATATAAACAAAATGAGTCAGAGTCATGTTAATTTTATACTGATTGTGACTCATTGTGTCAGAGTAACGACGATTTGTTAAAAATAACCTATCTGAGTAGGGTACCCCGAGGGATTAAAGGGGAAAGTGAATTTTACAATTTTTGCAAAAGTCGTTTGTATTGCAGGCAAAATGTGCACTCTTTTGCACAATACTCAAAAACGGTTTGAGCCACAGGTTTGAGACAGGTGAAATTTATTGTAAAATTATCCCTAAAATTTGATGACAATTCCAAAAAAAAAAATTTACGCCCTAAGGGACTGCTAGAGGTAACCCTTAAAAATGTCAACTTTTGCCAACTTAGGTAGGGAAATGTTTATTGAGTGGAAATAGCTCAGTGGCTGACTGAGTTATTCCCTTTAAGTTAGGAAGTGGCGACCTAGAATAAAACTTTAATGGCGGAATGGCCTCGAAACAAAGGTGAACCGGTGCAGGTACCTTTTTAAGAAAATCGCTCGTCGTAATTCTTGTAAATTATTTAATTCTGCCATGAGCTCGCAGGTTTAGCAACCCTTGAGGAAGTGGTTGTCAAAAACCCTTCCCTTATAAATTTTCCGTGTTAAAATCAAGTCCGTTTACTTAAATCGCAAATTTCTTAGTAAAATTCAGTTATCGTAACCGCTAAATTCACTAAGTCCTCGAATTACTAGTTACCTAAAATTTTATTATTAATCTATTCTTTAACTTTGTTTTTTTTTCAAGTCAATTTTCAATGGGTAACCAAAACTCGTGCAAAACACGCTTTTCAGGCCAAAGCCTTAAACTTTTGTTCAGTTGTTACTTTGTGTTTAGTGTAAAAACGTACTAACTTGCATGTTCACCGCAACGCGATCCGTTATCCTAGCGTAAAATTTAGTAATAAACCATATTAGTTTAAACGCTTGTAAACAATTTATTCAGCGCTCTGCGCAGTCTTTTGCACAAAATTCGTTTTTATTTTACGTAAACACTTGCTTTTAACACGGACACACAATTTATTACCGTAGTACAAATCATCTTATACAACTAGTGATCGACCGGGGCAGAATTTTTTCTGATGCCAGGGCCAGGGCTGGGGCCGGGGTAGAGAATTTTGGATTTACCGGGGCCGGGGTAGAAAATTTTGCCCCAGCTGGGGCTGGGGCCGGGGCCCGGGCAGGCGAAAAATTTAGCAGAATTTGTAATTTTGGTCATTTTTTTAAAATAAAAATCAAAATTTTTATTATAAATTCTTTGGTTTATGTAATGAATAGTCATATTTTAGAATTTAAGCACTTTGTGAGTAAAAAAAAACTTTTTTTTTATTACACAAAAGTTTTTTTTTCTAAGCAGAACAAAATTTTTATTTTCATATATCAATTTTTTTAAACCTAAATTATTATTTTATTTACATAATATATGTACATTTTGACATAATTATTTGCAGTATATTCTTGTTGAAAGCAATATTATACTTAATCGCAAACCATTTATGTTACTTTTCAAAAATGCTTTACAAATAGAACAAACTATTTATGTTAGTTTTAAAGAATGCCTTACAAATGGACCTACCTAGCATTACAAAAATTTGGGTCCGCGGTCCCGCCGCAAAATCAGAATTCGTTATGAAACCAATGATTTTTAACAAATTTTTTCAGAAACTGGAGATTAAACAACTATATTAAAACAATTTCGAGTATTTTTGTTAACGTTTGACCATTATTTAGAGCTATATTAAGTATAAATAAGGTTTCTCATATGTAAATTTTTTTGATTAATCAGAAAAAAAACATGGTGTGATGCTTAATTAAATACAAAAAGACCACTAAAATTTTCCAAATAGATGTTTTATATGTATATAGTATTTCCAGTTTCAAAAATAATACGAAAAAATGTATTTAATTTAAGAGGAACTTTGTTTCGTGGTGGGACCGCCGACCCTATTTTTGTTATGCTAGGTAGGTCCATAGAGGAGGAGTTAAAGTACTTACAAGGAGTATGTTTTGATCAGTAAAGCAAAACGTGGTAAAGAAACTAAAATCAAAACTGGGTACAAGTAACGAAAATATTTCACAATAACAAAATCTCTTCATATTAAAATATTTTTAATTAAATATGTTGGTACCTAATTAACGAAATTTAACCGTAAAAGTTAAGAATACTAGTCTTGAATGTTATTTTAAAGAAGAACTTTTACTCGAATTTCATTTACACACCACTATTCAACATTTTTTAGTTTAAACATATAAAAAGTGTTAAAAAGCACCTTTTTATTTTAAAATATAAGAGAATTTTTAAAATTTTATTGTCAATTTTTGTAAATTAAAAAAACACTCTTTTTAAGTTGTAAAAAGTAAAATATTATATTGCGAGTACATGAGACTATTCGCTTTCTAGCTGTTTCAAATTGATTGTTTTAATAATTTTAATCAAATTACTTAATTTTAGCCAAAAATTATAAAACTAACGTCACGTTAACTTTTTCAATGTAATTATTTTCGTGATTTTGCACTACTTTTTATAAATTTTCGAGATTTATCAAAAACATAATATAACCCAAAAAAATTTTTTGATTATACACTAGGTTTTTGAATAAAATTATGGAAGAAAAAAATGCTATATTTTAAACGTTTGCGATTTTCTGTGCATATACCACTGATTTCTTGCGAAGAGATTTTTTTGCAGTCAATAATTGTTTTTTTGTGTAGCGCATTTACTTGCAAAAGTGGAAGCAAAATTGCAATATGCACAGCAAAACGCTAACACTGTTAAAAATTGGTGCACCCAAAAATAGCAGAAAATGGCGGGTTTTCAGTATTAAACTCGAACAAGAGTGCTAGTTTCAAGCAAAATATTTTATTTAAAAATTAGTATTATTCTTATTTAGCATTATGCGAAAACTTTTTTTCAAATTAAATATAAACAGTTCATTTTTAACTTTTTGTTTTAAAAATTCACGTTCGGTGTCTTTTGGCTGGATCCAAAATATTGGGTTCAAAAAAACTGGACTGACTCCGCAGGTTTTTTTTTAAAATTTTATGAATACTATTGTGTAGATTTACAATAAACTTAAAAATTCTAAAATAAAGACTAGACATCAGCTTGAATTTTTTTAACGTAACGAAATTCAAAAACAATTTCCAATAGCACCTTGCACTGGAACTCTGTTTATACTTGAAGTATGCAATATACATAAGTGTCACCACAATGGATAATTACCGTATCTCCTACTTATCTTTTGTAGTATGCAGATCAACCGATCAAAATTTCGCGCGCTTTTGAGGGTTGATCTGCATACTACAAAAGATAAGTAGCAGATACGGTAATTATCCATTATGGTGACTCGCTATGTTTATTGCATACTTCATGTATAAACCGAGTTCCAGTGCCTATATTCACCTAAAAATAAACGCAAGAATATATAATCCAAGCAAATAGGGTAGTGCATTTAATTTCGGCACTTGGGCATTTTCGATTTTGGACTATACTTTGGTAATACTGGACGGAATACGACGTTTGATAGCTCAAATGAGAGCTAATTATATGTAGATGACTGTCGTGAGCTTTTTATTCGTTATGTTATGATATTTTTATGTGAAATTGTGTGATTTATAAAAAATAAAATTGATACTCGTTTTTAGAACATGGGCATTTCATGATTACGCAATAAATTGGTTTAAAAATTAAACTGTCCTGGTAAAATTTAGTCTATTTTCCGAATTTTTAGTCCCCGTGGTTCTACGCTGCGTCTGTGGTGAGCAATCGTTATAAAATAAAATAGTGTAATTTTGGCACACATATTGCTGTAGGTAAAAACGGGTTGAATTAAGTGGTCGGGTGTTAAATTGTAATTGTAAATAGTTAAAAGACAACGTTGAAATGTGTAGGGGTCATAGCACTGCACTTAAACTCGATTAAGAGGGTTCTTTTAAAAAGTGCTGAAATTAAATGCACTTTTTCCCCAAATTTTGCTCATTTTGATACCATTTCGCATTTTAGCTGTAACTTTTTGCCAGTTACACGTTGAACAACAAGTAGAAGTTTAAATTAAACAAAGCTTTCTGGAGATAATGATAGGCTTTTAAATTTTTAAAAATGATGATTTTTTGACTGAGAAACAATCAATTGTTTGTAAAGTGCCGAAATTAAATGCACACATTTAATTCCGGCAATTTTCCATTTTTTTTAAAAACTGATTTAATTAAGTAAAAAAACTACTTTCGTACAGTGAAACTTTTGTGACGCAACGCAGTATCGTGAAAGCTTTAAAATGAGCTATCAAACATAAAATTCGGGCTATACAGTGAAAAGTTACATCGGAATAACAAAAAAGTGTTGAAATTAAATGCACTACCCTCAGTTGTACAATAAACCGTTCTAATCAATTCACACATGATCGAATTTAAATAATCGAATTTTATCATCATTTTCTGCTAATTTTTTGCACAAAGCGATTTAGTAAAATAGTCTTAGAAAAAACGAGTTTTTTGGTGTATGAAATATCGCTGTGCGAGAAAAGTTTTATTGAGTGCACAAAAAATAGCTTGCGCGTGAAAAGTCACAAGTGCAACATTTTTTGTAAAATTTGGGTAAAAAATTCCCTGTCTAGCCGAAAATTCTCTTGTTTTATATATTTTTGATATTAGCAATGATATTAAAATAACTCCAATATATGCAAAATACGTCTTGTGATTATGGAGGCAAATAAAACCTAGCTGACCTCGATGATTTGCAGTATTGAATCGACTATTTAACATTAAAATCAATTAAAACTTTCAGTAAAAACGGTTTTATATTTAAGACTAAATACCAAATCAATTAAAATTTTCAGTAAAAACGGTTTTATATTTAAGACTGAATACCATATTTTAACAATTATTTATCAAATTACACAATTTGGAACAATAATACGTTTTTTAAAGCGTGAAAGTTGACTAATTTATGTATATTTTTTGAAAAGCAGGAATTAAAAAAAATTATGCGTTCCAATTCATTTATTTAAAATTTTATAACCGCACAATTTTAATTCATCCGTTTACGCCTCTTATACAAACTTACTAGAAGGTCAGCCAAATATAATTCAACCATAGATATCTACTGTCAAACTCTCATCTTGTAAATAAAATCTAAAAACGGCTTTTAATACTCAAGATATCTTTAAATTTTTAGAATAAGGATTCCTGATTAAAATAAGGAATCCCAATAAAATAAAAAGGCTTTAGAAAATCTTAATATAGCGTAATAAACAATAAATATCCTAAAGATGAATTCTATCAGGATGAAATTGACTAGGTGGTAAAGTAACCACTCGTTCTTTTAGAAAATATCACGCGGAGAGAAACACCTGACGCAACTTAATAATAATTGGTTACATCATGTCTGAAAACTTTTTTTTATTATTTTTATTCCCAAGCGTTCATTCTTTATTTCTTCCTGGCGGCGAGAGGTTACGCCCTGAATTTCAGCCTGAAGGATTTTAATTTTAATATTAAAACAATTAAATTAGCTCTGTAGATAAAATCTTGTATAATATTTCACTGTCAAAAATGTTTAGAAGCGCTTTAAAATTTGCATTCTTAGGGGTCCTTACCCCGGTTTGCCCCGGTGAATCAAAAATCCGAACACAAAGATAAAGGAAAGAAAATTTTTGCAAGAAACTAGGTAGGAAAAAGTTCTACAATGAAATTATAAAAAAACTAAAAATTGGACGAGGAGTTTAGATATTATTGTGAATCCTAACTCTTCAGCACCGTTATACAATAAAGCGGGTGAAAAATACAAAACGATTTTAAATAAGCTTCCAGAAATACGCTAGCTAGCAAAATACGTCAGCAAAACATAAGTTAACTTAACAATAAATTATTTTTCTTGTAAACACCTTCCTGGATTTCAATTATATTTTTAGTCTGTCCAGCCGTTTCATAAAATATTGTTTAACATAAAAAAACTGGAAAAAACCAATAAAATATGGAAATTATTAAAGATGTGCAAAGTGTTTTCAACATTACGATTTAAATTTTTAGTTCTACTAAGACTTTAATATAAGTATACATTTAGTTGAAGCATTAACTATGTAACTACCTACTTAACTACCTAGCTCAAAAATTTTAAGTAGTTAACTACCTACTTGTAATTTTATTTAACTACTTAACTACCTACTTATGATTTTAAAAGTAGTTAACTATATACTTAACTACCTACTTTGATTTTTGAGTAACTATCACAACACTACTGGTTTTTAACTTAATAGACTATAAATTCTGAATAAGCGTCTTTTACTGTACGAGAGAGGGTACAAAAAGAAAAAAATAAAATTTAAAAAAATCATTATTTTCTTATTTTCTTTGGTTTCAACCTATTTTTAATTAAAATTGCTACACATTGGTATGTTTTATCAGGTTGAAGTGCTTTAGTATATCAGTTTATGCTAATTAAAGTTTGGTTTTTTGATTAAACATCACGATAGTCAGAAATTATTCCTAAAGTAGTATTTTCGTGAACAATGATTTCGAATTACAAAACAATAACATCAAAATTTGTGCTTTAAAACTAATTTCAAACCTTCATAGGTTTTTTAATGTTCTGGTTGTAAAACTATTCAAAATTTAACAATTAATTTTAAAAAGTCCATTCCAAACTTTTAAATGAAGCAGTTTTTATAATTGAAACATTAAAAAAGTGGATACCAAGCCCGCCAAAGCTACAAAAAACTAAAAATCTCCAAAAAAGTTTTTTTCTTTTCTAACAGTAAGAAATAATTAAGAAATATTGAAGGAATGGGGTCGAGATTTTGAACTAATAAATATTTGAAACTGTAAATTGAACTAGTCGCTCGCTGTTTCTCAGTTTTTCCCCTACATATGATTGGCGCTAGTTTTCATTGTACCCTCTTCCTACACTAAAAAATCCTTATTCAGAATTAGTCTATAAATATCTGTTTCAATGAAAACCAGTATTTCGCCTCAGCGTTACTTGTAGAAACTTGCAGCCTCAGCAAGATTTAACATCTAACGTTACTGCTGGTGTCAAGCCCAGCTACAAGAGGTGACAAGAAGTAGTTCCTTGCCATTACTCTAGGTCTTGAAACTTACAGCCTCAGTAAGACACTATTCCTATGTATAATGCTGGTATGGTACTCAAGCCCAGATCTGAAAGGTGAGGTAGAAGTAATTCCTGCCACGTTGCCTAATGTGGAAACTTCAGCCTCAGTAAGACACCATCTAGCCGATGTGCTGGACTCAACCCAGAGTTTAGTTTAAGGTGGGTGGGTTGGGTGGCTACAGATGCGGCCTTTCCGGAATCTTTTGCATCTATTGATTCAGTTGTGGTAGTTCTCTGCCCATCTGAATAATCTGCCCCATATGTTAACTTTTTGATGTATGGATAACTATGGCAGTGCCATAAGTGTCTCTTTATATCTGTTTTTATGCTATTTTAAGTAAAATATAACTAGTCAAGTATGGCACTGTCAATTATGTACCTGAACAGTGTGAACGGATGCTAAAGGTATGGCAGAAGCATTACCATTACCATTACCATTCACAACTGCAACTTGAGAAACCAGCGACTTGTCTACTACATCGTTTCAAAAGCATGCATTTCTTACATTATACTTCATTCAATATATACTGCAAAACGAGTAAGCTTGAGTTGTTATATAAAATTTAGAGTTAAACAACATTGTTGATTCATAGAGAGTTGAGTTTTTGTAGATTTGCGGAAATTTTTGTTAAAATTGAAAATTTTACAAAACTGAAAAACTAATTCATGGAGATTTTTGTTAAAATTAAAAAATTATTTAAAAAAACAAAACTAAAAACTAAAGGAAAAAATATTATGTTTGCACTAGCTTTAACTCTTTGGTTCAAAGCTATTTTTATTTTGTTTCTACTGAAGAGTTAGTGTTTTTTTATCTCATTTATCTTGTAACGGGTCAGCAAGGGACAAGCCGGTATTGTAGTCTGTTAAGTATTTAACCTGTATTATTAATGTGTAAAGTAGTCGGATTAAAACAACAGTTTACCAGCTTCTAAGTTCGTATTATATCCGTACAGTTAGGAAACGCATATGCCTGCTTACTCATAGACACAAGTATAAAAACATGTTATTCATAATTCAGGGATAGCGTAGCTTACAACAGTTATTGCTGGTTATCAACCAAAATATCGCCTAAGCATTTTAAGCCTGCAAACCCAAAGCGGTGTGTAAACTCCTAACTAGTCTAATACACCACATAGTCTTGTCGCCCGCTACACGTGGTACTTCTTTTCCTTGTCCTCACAAAAACAGGGGTTTTTCCAGATTTTAAATAGCTCAGTTTAAAAATGAGAAAATGGCACGTAAATTAGGGCGTTTAATTAACCCTTATGCCTAGGGGGATTATACAACACACCATCTTGACCTTGGGGTCAAGTCCGGATAAGGTGGAGAGGGGGGTTGTGGTAATAGGTTTAATTGCCGGAGAAAATTTCCAGCACTCAAAAATGGTTTAGAATGCAGAACGCAACTAATGAGTGTATTTTTACTCTTTTTATTAAAATTAAAGTTATTGGAATGGTGAAAACCACGGTAACGGACTGTGTTGTATATAGGGATCGACCGGGGCCCCGGCCCCAGCCCCGACTTGCCCCGGCACTTTTTTTCCACCCCGGCCCCGGCCCCGGCAAACGCAATTCTTTCTACCCCGGCCCCGGCCCCGGCAATTCAGCTGTCAAATGAGCCGGGGCAAACCGGGGTAAGGACCCCTAAGAATGCAAATTTTAAAGCGCTTCTAAACATTTTTGACAGTGAAATATTATACAAGATTTTATCTACAAAGCTAATTTATTT
>JASAMX010028854.1:0-13996 GCA_030248175.1 Microlaimidae sp. YZB2_3
CTAAATTGGTGGCCGAAATTAAGGCGTGGCCGAAATTAAGTCAGTTACCCTAACTGTCAAAAACACGGTTTTTTTGTAAAAAACAGTGTTTAAAAATACACTTTTTAGGTCTAAATAGGCTGTTTTAAATACATGACCATGGACCGGCAAGCTAGGGGGGTGGCTACCCCGGATAAATGGCTCTGAAAGCTAGGAGGGGGGTCCAGGGAGGTCCGTACCCCCTAGCTTTTTAGGGGCGGGAAGGGCGGGGTACGGACCCGGGTCGACCCGGGGTAGACCAGTTTCCAGAGATCCAGAGAGGGTCAGAGGGGGTCCGGTTTCTAACAAAGTCACATCACATTAAATCATTTATTTATGTTTTTTTAGCACTAATATAGAATTTTATATACTAAAATAGGATGTTTATGTATAAAAACGGTACAAAAACAAAAGTACTGTTTTTTTATTACAAAACCGTGTTTGTGACAATGAATTTTGACCTAAATTAATTTCAAAATAATTTGGCTCGGAAGGGGGGGAGGGCATCGATTTAGAATTCTAGAGGGGAGTAGGGTGTTAGGAAAATTTTTTGGGGGAGGGCATAATTTTTTTTTCTAGGGGGGGAGTCCTAAATTTCGAGGCTAGAGGAGGGTACCCCACTCTTCCCCCCATGCTCATGTATGCTGTTTAAGTACATAAAATTCAATATTAGACCTAAAAACACTTAAATTACTGATTTAAAAAAATTGGTTAAACAATCGGATCCCCCTGGACTGGACCCCCTAAATTTGAAATCTCGCACAACGGGTGGACCCCTCAATAAAAAAAAGGTGGGTCTAGACCCCCCCTCCCCTTAAAAATTTTGGCCTTCCACCCGGGTGTGGACCTCCCCCCCCCTTGCGGACCTGACTAAAACACCTATGATACTGAGGTTAAAGATTAAAGGTTTACATAAGATTTATTTCTAGCGAAATAACATAAAATAAACAGTATTACAAAGGTGCGCATTTGTATGAAACCCAGTTGAGTTATATAAAATTACACAAAACTTTTCACAAACAGAATATCACAAAAGAAGCCTGGCTGGTTTTATTAGAAAAAATCATGGGTGTTTTTGGGGGGGACAGAGGGGTCCACCCCCTAGAGCCAAAATTTTGGCCCGCCCCCTAGAAAAAAATTCAGGGCCCCCCTTCCCCCCAAAGCTCGAGAGCGGTCCGGCCTGACCCCCTCTAGCGAGGCTGACCCCCCTCTCCCCCCTCCCGACCAATTTGGAAGTAAATTTTTATATTTACTGTCAAAAACATGGTTTTTTAGTTAAAAACAGTGTTTAAATACACTTTTTAGGCCTAAATAAGCTGTTTTAATACATAAAATTCAATATTAGACCTAAAAACACTTAAATTATTGAGTTAAAAAATTTTGCTAAAAAATTGGACCCCCCTGACCCCCCTAAATTTGAAATCTAGCACCCGGGGTCGACCCCCCATTAAAAAGCTAGGGGGGTCCGGACCATACATGGGCAAGTTGGTCCGGAGTGGGGGGTTAAACCCCAAATTAAGGGGGGTTAAAATCCGAAAAACGCAAAATACCCATATCGTTTTTTTTTCTGGAGTGCATTTTACCCATATCGTTTTTCGATTTTGAGGGAAAAATAGGTAAAAAACGCTAATTTTAAGTCAAAAAGCCCTTTTTATTGCATTTTTGAGCTTTTTATTGCTTAAAACATTCATTTTGACCTCAAAACTTAAGTTTGGAGGCAGTTAGAAGTCATTGTAAACACTTTTTTTTCTTCATTTTTTCAAAATTGGGGGGGTTAACCTTTTCGCCCCCCCCCCACTTCTGAGTGGGGGGGGGTTAAACCACCCTTCTCAGATTTTGGGGGTGGGGGGGGTTCCCCCCCCCCCCCCCCCAAAATTCTGAGAAGGGGGGTTTAACCCCCCCCCCAACCCCCCCGCCGTGCCCATGTATGGTCCGGACCCTCCTGGACCCCCCTAAAAAATTTTGGCCTTCCACCCGGGGGGACCCCCCCTAGCGGACCCGACCAAAAACACCTATGGAAAAAATGACTAAACGCTTTATATATAAGCTTTTTTCTTTGTCAGTCTCTAATGAATAATTTTTTTACTTTAGCGAAATATTCTTTTTAAAGTGATACACTGATTTAGAATTAACCTGCTCTTTACTCAGAGAGTTTCATTAATTATTTGTGACGCGATTAAAAAAGCTGTATTTTCTTCAATGAAGTCTGCAATGTTCTACTTTTATCTTTTCGGAATGGCCCCTTGTTTCTACAAGTCCCGTATCGCCAATTTTTTAGTCAAAAAAAAATGAATTTGTTCACCTAAAAACTAGACTTATTTAACCTAGTGCTCTTAAACGTCACAGAACTAATATAATGATAGGGCACAACATTCATAAGAAAATTAGATTTTTCTAACCCGTGTTAGAAAAATAATTGTCCCTTATTGATTAGCTTGAAGTGGGCGGCGAGAGGGGGAGGGGAGAATTATACCAGATTTAGGGGGAGTTAAAATCCAAAGACACATTTTAACCTATATCGTTTTTTGATTTTTAAAAAAAAAGTTTATAAAAAACACTATTTTTAGGTCAAAAGTCTATTTTATAACATTTTTGAGCTTTTTATTGCTAAAACTCTCATTTTGACCCCAAAACTTAAGTTTGGAGGCAATTGGATGTCAACAATGCCTATGGAAGCCATTGTTTTACATTCACGCACATTTTGTTACAATTTTTTAAAGGTGAGTTTTGGCTATAAAATGCCTGAAACTAAACTGCAGCCCAATGCAAACGCAAAATATTATAAAATAAAAATTTAAGTTTAAATAAATTCCTTAGTTTGTTAACAAGAGAAGTAATTAGGTTTTACAGGCTTACGCCATTCAATCTAAATGTTAAAAAACAAAAAAAAAAAACATTTAATCTTGAAAATTAAAGTATATTTTGTTATAAAGTTGCTAGAAACCATTAATCAAGAAATAATACTATCCGCCAGCGACAGCTACCAACCACTCTTAGGATGTGATATGAAAGTCCAAAGCCAAAAATTGCATCTAACAACCTATAAAAATCCAGTAGTCAACCATGGGGTGCAGTGCACGGTGCACCCCTACTTCTTCTACAGCGCCCGCCATCCGAAACGTTTTTTACATTACGCGGTTTGTTTAATGTTTCGACGGTAGCTAACACAGCTCTATCTAGGAGCCAGCTCTGCAGCCGCACTCAAGAAGCGCGATTAATCAAGGATTAACCAATGATTGTTGATTGGCTTTTGCATTGGCTCAATATAATATAAACTGATAAAAGACTCAATTCCTTTAAATGATTAATAATGTACAATAAACTTATAACATAATCAAACATACAAAGGAATTAAATTTTTATCAATTAAAATTAATAATGTGAACCAATGCAAAATCGAAATAAAATTCCTTTTTTTAATTTTATTTTTTTTTATTTCGAAATTAAAAATTTACAATATCATGTATTTAACTTTTTTCAAATATTCGTAAAATTTAATAAGTATTTATATAAAAATAGTAGTGCATTTAATTTCGGCACTTTTCCAAATTGGGCATTTTTGATTTTGGACTATATCTTTGGTAATCCTGGACGGAATACGACGTTTGATAGCTCAAATGAGAGCTAATTATTAAACTATTATTAAAGTAATATTAATTATTAAACCCTACTTTAGTTAAAACAGTATGTATACTTTTCAAGGCATAAAACATGACAAAAAGTCCCAAAACCGCATTTAAAGTCAGTTTTTAATCCGATTTTCTCCTTGTCCATGAAAAAAGACGTCCATACTTAATCTTTGGTTAATCCTTGGTTAATCGCGCTTTATGAGTGCGGCCACTGATATCTTAACAGCACAATTTAGAATAATACTATAATTAATTATTATTTCACTGACTGAGATTGGTCGTGTCCTGTGTAAAATCAATCTGTGCACTGCCCCCTTCCTCAAGGTTTTATTGGGGGGAAGTAGGGGAGAAAGCTAAAAAAAGTAGGGGAGAAAGCTAAGAAAAAGGGGGGAAAAGGCAAAAAAAATGAAATGTAAGTAAAAAAATAGGTTAAACAAAGCGCAATAATTTTTTGTACTTTTTCGTTTTTAGGCGTGAGAGGGGCACAACCGCTAATAACACGGTGGGAGGGCATTTCCAGACCGTAAACAAAACTACTATTATAAATTACACTGACCGAGATTCTGTCGTGCCCTGTGTCCGTGTAATAGACGAGGCGATGCACCCAATCTACAGCCAGTCCATCTGCCGTCGAGTTGCGCTCCTGGATTATTTTTCTCCGGCAGGAGTCCGCCTTCGTCACTTTTCCGCCACTCTCCCCTTCCACAGAGCACCTGCAATAGTTTAAATTAGTGATGTTCTCCGGAGCTCCGAAACTCCGGAGCATTTAGAACTTCGAAGCTTTAAGACTTCGAACTTCGCTTTTAGGAGCTTCGAAGCAACCCCCGGAGCTCCGCCCTATTACTAATGTCATGAAAACTTGAAGAGTAATGGTATATATTATTTTGTCACAATTCCATTCTTGACTAAAATTTCTCAACACTTATTTAAAATAATCAAAATAGTCCTAAAAATACAGATAGACTAGTTTGAAATGTGTTTCATGTTTAAATAAGCTTCAAATCGCTCATTTAAGGGGCGGTGCTCCGGAGCTCTGAAGCTGATTCTGCTTTAAATGGCCGTTGCTCCAGAGCATGATATTGGAGGATAGGAACATCACTAGTTTAATCAATAGTTAGTCTAGTGATGTTCCTACCCTGTTTCTACTAGTTAATAACTATAATTATTATACTTTTGATGTATATACTTGCGATGTGAGTTCTAGTTAAAAATCATTCGTGTTGTAAAATATTAATTATAAATGGCTTTGTTTAGATTGTTTCACTAACACAATTATTATTCTTTAATGCACAAACCAATTGTGATTTTTCTTGACAATAATAAATAAGCAATAAACAATTATAATAATATCTATGATAAATAAACCAACTAACTGGAAAATAGTCCCATTGGTCACATCTGACCATACCACGGTCCGCGTGTCGTAAATATAGTCCATGGCCACGCAAGCGTGCAAGTTGTCGATAAGTGGATAATACTCTTTCGTTCGCAGATCGATACTTCTAAAAATTATCGATCTATACTTCCACTTGTGTAGTGGTTTTTTTTATTTTTTACACGAAATTTTCATTTCTTTGACCTTTTTGATAAATTAAACCTTTCTTCCTTTCACTGGGAAGTTAACCATCCTTTTTTCCCTGTGCCCAAACCAATATTCCAATTATCTTCCCCGCTTAAATTTTGTTCCTAATACTACTGCACGTACGTACCTGATATTAACGCCACGACCCTTTTGAACCCACATAAGGCAGATAGTTATATAATAACCCCAGGTTTTAGAAAAATCTTTAAAAACATAATTTTTTTCCAAAATTCTTAAATCATTAAAAAAGGCTATTTGCAATTCACACATAAAAAACCTAAGCACTGCCCACCCCCCCTTTCACCTCACCCCCGGGGTTTATTGGGAGGGGGACATTTCCAAAACGGGGGGGCACAGGAGGGCAACTTTTTTGAAACGTGGAGGGGGCAATAAAACGAGGGGACCAAGCAGGGGAGAAAGAAAAAAAGGGGAAAAAGGAGAAAAAAGAGAAAAAAGAAGGAAAAAGGGAATAAAGGGACAAAAAAAGTGAAATTAAGGTAAAAATAGGTCTAAAATGGCTAAAAATGCATTGATATAGGCCAAAAACTGATGGCGTCATAATAGGTCAAAATGGCGCCATAATTTAAGGGTACTTTTTTAATTTTGGGCGGGGAGGGGGCAATAAAACGGGGGAGGCGAATCCTCCAATAAAGCGGGGAGGGGGCATTTCTATGCCGTGCACAGGTCTGCATACCTGATATTAACGCGGTCCGAAAGCAAAAGTGTGGGTGCGCGGCGACCCACAGCTCGGCAAGTGCTTCTGTCCCGCTGGAGGAGGTAGCCAGGATGGCAGCTGCAGGTGAAGGATCCCTCCAAGTTCTCGCAGATCTGAGAACACACACCCGGGATCTTGCACTCGTCCACATCTGAAAACTTCTATTTTTTAATTTATTTATTAATTAATATTCAAAGGTCATAAATTAATACAGCCACATGTGCAAGTAAAAAAAGATCAAATTAACGAATTGCGCAAAGTTGTTTCTGTATAATAATACAGTAACAAATATTGGAACATATGGTAGGTGGGTTATACCTCCAAAAAAATTTCGAAACTGCCAAAAATCCAACCCATAAAATTTGGGAAAAATGAGGTACTTGGAGTGTCACCCCCAAAAATATTTTGGATACACTTTCCCCCCCTCGAAATTTCGGGTGTTAAAATTTCTTTAGCGCCAATCCGGCAGGCTGCCCACATAGATGAGAAAGGGGGAGGGGCAAGGTGGGATCCACCTCCTAGCCTCGAAATTTCGCCTCCCCCCACTAGACGAAAATCTAGGAAGGCCCCTTCCTCCCCTCAAATTTCCGAAATTTTTACCCCTGACCCCCCTCTGGAATTTGAAATCAGACACTCCCCCCTCTTTCGAGAAAACTTAGTTTCGAAGGTACTTTTTTAATACTAAGTTTTCTTCTAAAAACGTAAATGTTTAACATAAATTCATGTTTTTACAATCTTTTTTATACCAAAATATCGCTTTTTATTTAAAAAAATATAGTATTATCCTATAAAAAGAACAATTATTAAAGTTATTATGGTTTACAACTATTTTTCTCCGGACACCGGGCCCCACCTGACCCCCCTCTGGATTTCGAAATTATGCACCCAAGGTCGACGCTCCCCCCCCCCTAAAAAACTGGGGGGTCCGGACCCCCCTTGGATCCCCTTCTAGAATTCAAATTTCGATTTACCTGGGTTCGATTTACCTCCATTAACCACACCCCCCTAGCTCGCGGGACCGTGATCATAGGTCACCGACCTTCGACGGCTCAGGGGGGGACCAAACCCCGGGGTGTGGAGGTTTTTGACCTCCAGGAGGGGTCACACCCCGGGGTGTTTTTTTTTGAAAAAAAGCACCCGGGGGTGCTTGGGTGTTTTTACCATTTTTTTGACCAAAATTGACAATTTTTTGACGAAATTTGACCATTTTTTAAGCATTTTTTGAGATTGTCGGGTGGGGGGGGGGTCGAAAATGGGACCTTAGGGGGGGGGTCAGGGGTTCAAGGGGTCGAAGGGGGGGAGGGGTCAAAAATGGGCCTTAGGGGGGATAGGTCTCAGAGGCCGAGGGGGGGTGCCCCCCCTACCCCCCCCCCCTTCGGTGACCTATGACCGTGATCACCTATGTATTGGCACAGTAAATTTCTCATCTATCATGGGAAAAAACAAATTTCTCGATACCTATTAAAAAACAATTCATTTTGTTTTCCGTTGTTTAAAATAACTTATCACCGCAATGCCCACCTTCGCACTCTGTCCACCCTCTTAATTCGTATCCTTTGCGACAGCTGCAGCGCCTGCCTTTGCCGACCGGCTCGTAAATCTGTTGGCAGTCCCCTTTGCCGTCCGTTGCCTGTTTAGCCTCGCACATGTCCGCGGCCTCGTCCAGACCCCCGTCGCAATCCTCGTGGCCGTCGCAGAGTTTGGACGCCGCCACGCAGGTGTCCCGGTCGCATTTGAACATGGACGCGTCCGGACAATCCCCGTTTCGCAAAGTTCCTGAAACAAGAAAAAGATTAGGGGGGCTATCGCCATATATAAGCAGACCTGTGCACGGTGTAAAAATGCCCCCCCTGTTTTATTGCCCTGCCCCGCCAAAAATGAAATTATGACGCCATTTTTGACCTATGATGACGCCATCATCGCAATTTTTGTGCAGTTTTTAGCCTATTTCAATGTATTTTAAGCCATTTCAGATCTATTTTTACCTTATTTTCGCTTTTTTGTCCCTTTTTTCTCTTTTCCTGTTCTTTTTTCTCCTTTTTTTTCTTTTTTTTTCTTTCCCCTCTGCTTGCCCACCGTTTTATTGCCCCCCGTTTCAAAAAAATGCCCCTCTGTGCCCCACCCCGTTTTGGAATTGCCCGCCCCCGTTTAAACCCCGGGGGCAGTGCACAGGTCTGTATAAGCATAAAAGGGGGAAGCTGGTTGTTTAGTCAAATGTCACTCCGGCGTAAAACAGGTGTTAAAACAATCGATTTAGATGAATTTAATTTTAATTTATAGCTTTTAATTTTATCAACATAACTTGCTAATAGTGATTCTGCTTTATTCCGGCATACGCCACACACACTTGACCAAAAACTTCAACTTTAAAAAAGAAAATTAAAAGCAATAAACGGAAGTGTGTATACATCAAGGCACTAGATTAAAAAAATTGGTTTTAACTTTACTTAAAATTCGGAGAACTATAAAAATTAGTCACTCGCATCACTATAATATGGACAACAACCTTTTTTGGCTTTAAAACCAAATTGTTTTTTCCCATGATAGATGAGAAATTTACTGTGCCAATACATAGGTGATCACGGTCCCGCGAGCTAGGGGGGTGTGGTTAATGGAGGTAAATCGAACCCAGGTAAATTGAAATTCGAATTCTAGAAAGGGGATCCAAGGGGGGTCCGGACCCCCAGTTTTTTAGGGGGGAGGGTCGACCCGGGGTGCGAAATTTTGAAATCTAGAGGGGGGTCAGGTGGGGCCCGGTGTCCGGAGCAAAATAGTTGTAAACCATAATAACTTTAATAATTGTTCTTTTTATAGGATAATACTATATTTTATTAAATAAAAAGGGATATTTTAGTATAAAAAAGATTGTAAAAACATGAATTTATGTTAAACATTTACGTTTTTAGAAGAAAACTTAGTATTAAAAAAGTACCTTCGAAACTAAATTTTTTTGAGAGAGGGGGGAGTGTCTGATTTCCAATTAGAGAGGGGGGTCAGGGGTAAAAATTTCTGAAGTGTGAGGGGATGAAGGGGCCTTCCTAGATTTTCGTCTAGTGGGGGGAGGCGAAATTGTAGAGGCTAAGAGGTTAATCCCAGCCTTGCCCCTCCCCCCTTTCTCATCTATCTGGGCAGCCTGCCGGATTGGCGCTAAAAAATTTAGCACCCAAAATTTGAGGGGGGAAAGTGTATTCCAAAATATTTTTTGGGGGTAACACTCCAAGTACCTCATTTTCCCAAATTTTATGGGTTGGATTTTTGGCAGTTTCAAAATTTTTTTGGAGGGTTAGTAACCCACCTACCATATGTTCCAATATTTGTTACTGTATTATTATACAGAAACAACTTTGCGCAATTCGTTAATTTGATCTTTTTTTACTTGCACATGTGGCTGTATTAATTTATGACCTTTGAATATTAATTAATAAATAAATTAAAAAATAGAAGTTTTCAGATGTGGACAAGTGCAAGATCCAGGGTGTGTGTTCTCAGATCTGCGAGAACTTGGAGGGATCCTTCACCTGCAGCTGCCATCCTGGCTACCTCCTCCAGCGGGACAGAAGCACTTGCCGAGCTGTGGGTCGCCGCGCCCCCACACTTTTGCTTTCGGACCGCGTTAATATCAGGTATGCAGACCTGTGCACGGCATCGAGATGCCCCCTCCCCGCTTTATTGGAGGATTCGCCTCCCCCGTTTTATTGCCCCCTCCCCGCCCAAAATTAAAAAAGTATCCTCAAATTATGGCGCCATTTTGACCTATTATGACGCCATCAGTTTTTGGCCTATATCAATGCATTTTTAGCCATTTTAGACCTATTTTTACCTTAATTTCACTTTTTTTGTCCCTTTATTCCCTTTTTTCCTTCTTTTTTCTCTTTTTTTCTCCTTTTCCCCCTTTTTTTCTTTCTCCCCTGCTTGGTCCCCTCGTTTTGTTGCCCCCTCCCCCACGTTTCAAAAAAGTTGCCCTCCTGCCCCCCCGTTTTGGAAATGTCCCCCTACCCCAATAAACCCCGGGGGTGAGGTGAAAGAGGGGGTGGGCAGTGCTTAGGTTTTTTATGTGTGAATTGCAAATAGCCTTTTTTTAATGATTTAAGAATTTTGGAAAAAAATTATGTTTTTAAAGATTTTTCTAAAACCTGGGGTTATTATATAACTATCTGCCTTATGTGGGTTCAAAAGGGGCGTGGCGTTAATATCAGGTACGTACGTGCAGTAGTATTAGGAACAAAATTTAATCGGGGGAAGATAATTGGAATATTGGTTTGGGCACGGGAAAAAAGGATGGTTAACTTCCCAGTGAAAGGAAGAAAGGTTTAATTTATCAAAAAAGGTCAAAGAAATGAAAATTTCGTGTAAAAAATAAAAAAAACCACTACACAAGTGTAATTATAAATCTATAATTTTTAGAAGTATCTATCTGCGAACGAAAGAGTATTATCCACTTATCGACAACTTGCACGCTTGCGTGGCCATGGACTATATTTACGACACGCGGACCGTGGTATGGTCAGATGTGACCAATGGAACTATTTTCCAGTTAGTTGGTTTATTTATCATAGATATTATTATAATTGTTTATTGCTTATTTATTATTGTCAAGAAAAATCACAATTGGTTTGTGCATTAAAGAATAATAATTGTGTTAGTGAAACAATCTAAACAAAGCCATTTATAATTAATATTTTACAACACGAATGATTTTTAACTAGATTTAAGTCACATCGCAAGTATATACATCAAAAGTATAATAATTATAGTTATTAACTAGTAGAAACAGGGTAGGAACATCACTAGATTAACTATTAATTAAACTAGTGATGTTCCTATCCTCCAATATCATGCTTTGGAGCACCGGCCATTTAAAGCAGAATCAGCTTCAGAGTTCCGGAGCACCGCCCCTTAAATGAGCGATTTGAAGCTTATTTAAACATGAAACACATTTCAAACTAGTCTATCTGTATTTTTAGGACTATTTTGATTATTTTAAATAAGTGTTGAGAAATTTTAGTCAAGAATGGAATTGTGACAAAATAATATATACCATTACTCTTCAAGTTTTCATGACATTAGTAGAAAAATAGGGCGGAGCTCCGGGGGTTGCTTCGAAGCTCCTAAAAGCAAAGTTCAAAGTCCTAAAGCTTCGAAGTTCTAAATGATCCGAAGTTTCGGAGCTCCGGGGAACATCACTAATTTAAACTATTCCAGGTGCTCTGTGGAAGGGGAGAGTGGCGGAAAAGTGACGAAGGCGGACTCCTGCCGGAGAAAAATAATCCAGGAGCGCAACTCGACGGCAGATGGACTGGCTGTAGATTGGGTGCATCGCCTCGTCTATTACACGGACACAGGGCACGACAGAATCTCGGTCAGTGTAATTTATAATAGTAGTTTTTTTTACGGTCTGGAAATGCCCTCCCACTGTTTTATTAGCGGTTGTGCCCCCCTCACGCCTAAAAACGAAAAAGTACAAAAAATTTATTGCGCTTTGTTTAACCTATTTTTTTACTTACATTTCATTTTTTTTGCCTTTTCCCCCCCTTTTTCTTAGCTTTCTCCCCTACTTTTTTTAGCTTTCTCCCCTACTTCTCCCCAATAAAACCTTGAGAAGGGGGGCAGTGCACACAGATTGATTTTACACAGGACACGACCAATCTCAGTCAGTGAAATAATAATTAATTATAGTATTATTCTAAATTATCTATTACAAGATATCAGTGGCGGCCGCACTCATAAAGCGCGATTAACCAAGGAAAGGATTAACCAAAGATTAAGTATGGACGTCGTTTTTCAAGGACAAGGAGAAAATCGGGATTAAAAACTGACTTTAAATGCGGTTTTGGGACTTTTTGTCATGTTTTATGCCTTGAAAAGTATACATACTGTTTTAACTAAAGTCGGGTTTAATAATTAATATTACTTTAATAATAGTTTAATAATTGACTCTCATTTGAGCTATCAAACGTCGTATTCCGTCCAGGATTACCAAAGATATAGTCCAAAATCAAAAATGCCCAATTTGGAAAAGTGCCAAAATTAAATGCACTACTATATTTATATAAATACTTATTTAAATTTTACGAATATTTGAAAAAAGTTAAATACATGATATTGTAAATTTTTAATTTCGAAATAAAAAAAATAAAATTAAAAAAGGGATTTTTATTTCGATTTTGCATTGGTTGGGCCATTTTATTAATTTTAATTGATAAAGATTTAATTCCTTTGTATGTTTGATTATGTTATAAGTTTATTGTACATTATTAATCATTTAAAGGAATTGTCAAGTTTATTATCAGTTTATATATCGAGCCGATGCAAAAGCCAATCAACAATCATTGGTTAATCCTTGATTAATCGCGCTTCTTGAGTGCGGCTGCAGAGTTGGCTCCTAGATAGAGCTGTGTTAGCTACCGTCGAAACATTAAACAAACCGCGTAATGTAAAAAACGTTTCGGATGGCGGGCGCTGTCGTAGAAGAAGTCAGGGTGCACCGTGCACTGCACCCCATGGTTGACTACTGGATTTTTATAGGTTGTTAGATGCAATTTTTGGCTTTGGACTTTCATGTCACGTCCAAGTGGTGATATGCACTACGGCGGATAGTATTATTTCTTGATTAATGGTTTCTAGCAACTTTATAACGAGAAATATACTTTTAATTTTCAAGATTAAATGTTTTTTTTTTGTTTTTTAACAGTTAGATTGAATGGCGTAAGCCTGTAAAACCTAATTACTTCTCTTGTTAACAAACTAAGGAATTTATTTAAACTTAAATTTTTATTTTATAATATTTTGCGTTTGCATTGGGCTAACTTTTAGTTTCAGGCATTTTATAGCCAAAACTCACCTTTAAAAAATTGTAACAAAATGTGCGTGAATGTAAAACAATGGCTTCCATAGGCATTGTTGACATAAAATTGCCTCCAAACTTAAGCTTTGGGGTCGAAATGAGAGTTTTAGCAATAAAAAGCTCAAAATGTTTATAAAATAGACTTTTGACCTAAAAATAGTGTTTTTTATAAACTTTTTTTTTAAAAATCAAAAAACAATATAGGTTAAAATGTGTCTTTGATTTTTAACTCCCCTCCTTATGTAGACAGCTTGCAAAATAAGTATAAATAAGACTACCCCTAAGTGAAAATTATTCAAAAAACGAAACTGACCGATTTTGTAAACGTAAAGTTCTCAAATGATGTTAGATCGTTTACTGTGGTGTCGCTCAGATGGATGAAAAAGAAACAAATAAGACCACATTGAGTGTTCTTCTTTCACGTGATGCTGAAGCTCTTGAAAGTTAAAATGCTGTAAAATTTCCTTTTCTGGATTTTTTACACGATATATTTTTTAAAATGTCAAAAAAATATAACAGTTTTATTTCTAATTTAAAAATATGTAATTGCATTTGCAGTTCAGGAGAATTAATTAGTTTTTTACCTTTATTTAATTAGTTCTTCAAGTACAGCACCAACCTAATTAAGGCGTGTCTAAATTTGGTAGTTAGAATACCCTGTCAGGGTTGTTTCTGCCGTGTGTATTCTGTAATGGTCCTAATATGTTGCGGGTTATAGCTGCAGTTCTAGTTGCAGTGCGTCCTATTATACACAACATAACCATGTTGTGTTTTTCTCCAATTAGTGGTCTTAACAAAAACGTTAAATGAGCTCACCTTCAAAAGAGTCCTGGCACAAAAAAAATCCTGAAAAAATATCGCCAGCTGGCACAAAAAATTCCCTGGCACAAAAGAATCCGCCCACAAAACAGTCCTGAGAAAAAGTGCGTTTATGCGTCCAAGCACTGCGAGCGCCGAGGTCGGCACAACAGAGTCCTAGCATAAAATCAATTTTTCACAGCTGACATACAATGTTCACCACACCTCAGCTGTCTTCCACTTTATAACGTATTTTAACACGTCGTTACTCTGACACAATAAGTCAAAAGCGGCGTAAAATACTCGTAACTATGACTCTTTTTATATCTTAACACACAAATAATCCAAACAAAATGAGTCAGAGTTACGTTGATTTTATAATGATCGTGACTCTTTATATCAAAGTAACC
>JASAMX010028856.1:0-16671 GCA_030248175.1 Microlaimidae sp. YZB2_3
TGTCAAAAGCTGCACTCCGTGCGCCTGATATTGACTGTGTAGTAAAATTTTGAAAAATTGTTTTTAGTGTCGCGTTGTATGGCACATTAAAATTTTTTATTAAATCATTATTTCTCAAATTTACCAACTTTCGATTCATCTGTAGGGCTAATGCTGTTCTAAAAAATTTTAAATCAAAATTATGAATCTAGTGTGTTGTCTTTTATGGAAATATTAACAACAAAAATCATTAAAATCGAAGACAAAAAGTTTGACTCTGTACCGCACTTTTAAATAATCAAATAATTTTTTATGGTTTACGTATTTTTTTATTTGTACAATTCTATAAAATCAATAATATTAAATTCATTTTGATTGACAACTCTATGAATTATTAGAGAGTTTTAACTTCTTAAATAAAAAAATTCAAATTAATTTAAACTAAATTCACTATTAAATTTTACAGTATTTAACGAGTAAAATGACAATTTATACTTTTTAATTGCTCCATAGCTTCGTTGAGTTATCATTAATTTTAAGAGCAAAACATTGATTACAAACTTGCTTTACAGTAATTGTTTTCCATTTGTTTTAAGAATATTTTTTTTTAAATTCCCGTTTCTAGATTTTTAAATTTTCTTTTACCATTCATGTATAGTGAGTTTCACATGACCCCTCAAAAACGCCGTGACTGGGTTAAATGGTAAAAAGTCTAAATATGTCCACCTCAGACTACATTTGTTTTAAATTTTATTTAAAAAATATTATCTTATTACATATCTTATATTTCCATAGATATTAGTCATGTGCCTCGGAACTCCGAGCTTCGAAGCTCCGGAGTTGCGCTCCGGAGCGTAGCTCCGCTTTTAGTAACTCCAGAACGACCCCCGGAGCTCCGAAGGTCTATTTTTGTACTAATTTTATGAATAATTAAAAAGTGATACCATATATTATTTTGTCAAAATTTTATTTGCAAATTCATTTTTTTAAAAACTTATTTAATTCGGTAAAAATAGTCTTAAAAATGCAGATAGAATAACTTTAAATGTATTTCAAGCTTAAATAAACTTAAAATTGCTCATTTAATGGGCGGAGCTCCGGAGAGCTCCGGAGCTCCCTCCGCTTCAAATAGCCGGAGCTCCGGAGCATGATATTAAAGGGTACGAACATCGCTAACAGATATATAGCATAATAATATATGTTATATATTTTTGATATTACAAACTAAATTACAAACTTTTTTTATATCGTACCCAGATGCGTATTCAAAAAGTTGGTTTCCAAGTCTTCCTTCATATCGCACCACAGCATAGCCGCAAAATTCTGGTTCGAGGTCAAATCTTGTTTGATTATCCAGAAAATAACTACCATTTGTTTCAAATAAAAATTGTATTCGAGCTGTGGTGAATTGAACAAATTTCGAATTATAAGTCTAAATAAATCAAAACGTAACATTAATTACAGTAAACGGCATTTTTAGTCAAAAGGCCCCACTATTAAATAAGGCGAAATTTGCCAAAAGTCTGATGGAAAAACATGATCTCAGTAATCTTTGACAACAATAATATTTCCATACTTTTTGACATTATTAAATTATTCTGCTTTGTATTAAGGTGTGTTCATACTTAAGTAAAAACGTCCTTTGGACAAAGTCCAAAGGACAAATACACCATATAAACGTATGTTAAAACGTCCTTTGGACTTTGTCCAAAGGACGTTTTTACATAAGTATGAACCAGCCTTTAGACGTGACGACTTAACGATTGTAAAAGATTGTTTCAAGCATGATTTTGTTAAATTTTTATCAGTGTGATTTGCAATTTTCACAAATTTTCTTGATGATATTTGTGCTTTAAACTGATATTTCAGGCGACTAGAGTACGTTTTTTTGTCTCAAAATTTTCCAAGGTGTTTTTCCTGCTATTTTTTGATTCATAAACCAACCGAATTGCTTTTTTTGGGGGCCAAGACCTTTTTAAAACTGGACACCACCAGAAGTAATTGGAAAAATAGCCCTTAAATGAATTGCTAAAAAATTAAAAAAATATTTTTTAAGCTGACAAAATTTGAAGTTTTTTTACCGTTAACTTTAAATTATTTGAATAGAAGTCGGCACAAAAAATTTACAATTCCAATTTGTCTTTAAGGGCCACAGCTGAGACCTAAAGCCCGTCTGTCACCAGTGGCAATGCCATCGGTGGCAAAACTACCGGTGATAGCTATTCCAAGAGAAAAACGAGTAGAACCACGCGCACTCTTAAATAAAAAAAATTAATGAAAAATATTACGGATTTAACAGCGTAAATTTTATTAAGCGGTTTTTTTTGGTTTTAATAAAAACTAATACTTTTTAAAACAATACTAATGTTTTTTTTATGAAAAATAAATTATATAGTATAGTTTTGTATTGTATTTATTTTTCATCTACGACTGGGACATATAAAGCAATAGAAACATTGCACTAAAATAGTTTTTGACTTATTTTAAATATAAGTCCATAGAAGGGTGATTATTTAAATATGTCACTTTTATGCATTCTTAGATTACCAATGTAATAATTGCGCAGTTTATAGCGGTTGTGATCCTAGCGGTGACAATGCCACTACAGTGTAAACCGGGTTTAATTTTTACATAACAAGTAAATCTAATAAATCAAAATCATTATTAACCTAACAAAGAGTGTTGATAAAAGTTACCACAAATTAAATTTGGTTTAGGCAATTTAAAATTTGGTTAAATATTCTAACCCGTAAAAAATAAGAATTTTTTACAAAAAATGGTGCTGGTAAAATCAAAAATATATAATATACCGAAAAATGTGCAACTCCTATATAAAAAAGTGCGAAAAAGTATGCCATTATAATGAGCCTCTCGATTTAAATGACACTCTCCACTATAATGGCATAGTAGCCATTTTAATTCGGCGAGTTAAAATGGAGAGGAAGCTATTATAATAGCCATTTAATGATTTAATTTCACTTCATATATACTTACAATTGTAATATTGTCCGGGCCGCACGAGTTTTTCCGTGTTGGTTTAATACTGTCCGAAACGGTAAAACTCGTGCGGGCCGGACAGTATTACACTTGTATATATAAAGTGAAATTAAATGAATAAATGGCTATTATAATGGCTTCCTCTCCATTTTAACTCGCCGAATTAAAATGGCTACTATGCCATTATAGTGGAGAGTGTCATTTAAATGGAGAGGCTCATTATAATGGCATACTTTTCCGTACTTTTTTATATAGGAGTTGCACATTTTTCGGTATATTATATATTTTTGGTAAAATCATACGATATTTTTTAATTTGTCCGTGGAATGTTTTAAAACAAACGGGTAATTTCTAATTAGAACCAGGCCCTGTGCCAGGGGGGCCAGGGGGGCGTGCCCTCCCCCCTTTCTGGGTTGACCGGGGTAAAAATTTATGAAGAGGGTGGTGGGTCCAGGGTTTGTGGGAGGTCGAAGGTAAGGTAACTCCATCATAACTCCTGTTTTTACCTGCTTTCTTGGGGTATGCCAAAAATGGATTTTGTCTGACTGCCTGCCTTTAATGTAAGGTAAACAGCCCCAATTTTGCTCATTTTTAATTCTATATCAAAAAAATTTGCCTGCGGCGGCTGGAGGAACACCCCATACCTCTCGGCGGACGCTTTGTATACAAAATACCAAACATAACGTATATTTATGGGGATCATTTGCTGTCGAACTTACAAACCCGTGCAAAATTGTGTTTTGTTCTAAAATTTAATGCACTAAAATTGATGAAAAAAATAACCCGGGTTGGGTTTTCAACCACATTTAAAGGACGCTGAACGCCGTACTGTGTTTTAAAAGATACGCCACAAATGGTTAAAAAAATAACATGATTTCAGTTCTGAGCCACTCCATTAAAAGATTTTTTTTAATTCTTGTTTTTAAACGTTTTAAAATTTTCTTTTTGACTCTTTTGAAAGTGGTCTTGAGTCCAGGCAATATATGAATAATATATTTTAAAAGACTGCTGGTGAAGTTTTAACAGTTAAACCGCCGTTTTATTTTTTAAGTTCACCCATGCGCAGGGTCTTTAACCCTAAAATTAGTCAGGTAACCTCGAACATCAGCATTCGTGATCAAAGTATAAAGTACTATAATCAATCCGCATAGGGCTTTTGAATCGCATGAAATGTAAAATAAAAAGCATTGATCCAATAAATACTAATTTTATAATTAGATATTTAGCATACCTTAATAATTTTTCAAAAAGGTGGTATTTACTAGGTTTAAATTAAACAAACAAACAAACAAACAAATTAGTCAAACTGTTCGCCGCAGATAGCAGATCTCAAATCGACTCAAGTCCAAATACACTTTTAGATATATTGACGATTTACTCAGTTTTAATTGTAATAATTTTTATGCAATGTGTAAAGATATATATATATCCTACGGAATTACCACTTACTGACACAAGTATTTCAAACAAAGTAGTTAATTATTTGGATTTAAATATTGAAATAAATAACGAAGGTAAACTAAATATTAATGTATTCGATAAAACAGACGATTTTAATTTTAAAGTTATACGTTACGTTCGTAAATCCAGTAATGTGAGTCTAAACATAGGGTTAAATGTATTTTTTACGCAAATTGTTCGAATTTCTCGCATTTGTTCGGATAAAACATATTTTTATGATAAAATTTCTGAACTATCCTCAGATTTTTTACAATTGGGCTTTAACAAAAATGAACTTTATAACAGTTAAAACGATTTTTTGTAAGATATAAACCTCTTATGGCCAAGTTTGAAATTCATAATAATCAAACTTTTAAAAAAAATTTTGCACCAACATCTTTTTAAATAATTTAAAAAACATACGTAAATATAATTTTAATTTATTTACATTTGTATACTTAAACTTATAAAAGTTTCCGTCTCTACTTAGCTTACGCCTAGTAGTTGCTTATATTCTCTACAAAGCTTAAGCTTTGTAGTTGCTTAACATTTTTTCAAATAATTTTTTTAAAAAATGCAATTTTTTTAAAAATTATTTAGGGTTATACAGGTTGGTTTTAAAGTTTACGGCAGGCCTTTTTTGTTTTTTTTTTTAAACTTTATTCCCAGAAAATTATCATATCTTTTATGCAAATTTCTATTGTTTGTATTTTCTGTTCATTAACGGTTTACATCCACAACTTTTAATTTGTTTCAAGTGATTTTATTTTTAATTTCAAGGAATTTTTTTATTTTTTTATTTTTTATCCATTAGACGCGACTTTTCTATATTGTTTAAAAAAATTTTTTTTTGTTTGTTCATTTTAATTTTTGTTTTTAGTTATTTTGCATGCACGCGTTTTAGCATGTTTTGTTTTCTTGAAAGACGCGAATTTGCGTACTGACGAGCTCCTGTTCGCCTCCTTTAAGTAGTTTGTTTTATTAAAAAATACGTCTAGGAGATTAAAAAGAGCGAAACGTATTTTTTAATTAAAATTACATTATTTTTGGTTAATTTTAGCACATCATGTGAACCATTTATTTGTTAGTTTAATATTTTTGTAGGCTGTTTTCATGGTATTTTTACTTTAATTTTTTCATGTGTGTTGATCTTGGGTTTTTTTGGTTTCCCTCATAGTTTTTGTTTTTCTTATTAAAACAAATGAGTATAGACACAACACCTAAAATAAAAAATTGACGAAATTACCCCTTTTTACCTTTGGCGGTATTTAGGGCTATGTAAAAATATTTAAATCAAAACTAATAATTTTCAAATTAGCACGCGTGGAGCTTTCAAAAGAATATAAACACAACATCTAAATAATGAAAATAAAAAATACTACTTATACTAATTTTGGGGGTTTTTATTTTGGTTACCCAACATTTTAGACCATTTTTTTTATAATCTTAACATTAGCACATAGGAAGCTTTAAAATGATATATTATACGCCATGAATAGGAGCCGTTTTAAGTTTAAGGGTCAACCAGTGCAGTGACCTAGGAGAGAAGTTTTTTTGGGGCCATCACCAAAAGTTAGAGCATAAAAATCTTACAAAATTTCCCTGGGTCTCAAACCTGTGGCTCAAACAGTTTTTGAGCACTGTTCAAAATCGAGCACTTGTGTACTGCAATACAAAGAATACCCCTAACAACAAATTATAATATTTTTTTGAGCTCTGGAAAAAAATGTGCAATCGATATAAACACTTTCAGACCGTAAGAATTCATATGGTAAACAGTTAGAAATTTGGCTCAAAAATTTGCCCCTAAATTTGGAAGATTTTAGAGCAAGGGAATCGGAGGAAACCATTCCCAATTTTTTAGAACTAAATTATTTCCAGGCTGAAGAATGGTTCTGTCCCTAGGATGCTATTTGTTACTTAAATAAAATATTGTGTGTATTGTGTATACAAAATACAAATGAACCACAAAAATTAACTATGATTTATTATGCGCATAATAAATATATGTTTTAATGTTTCAGGCTAAACTAAAATATTCATTTTGAGACCAGTTAATCTCAAAGAATAATTGTATATTTATGACTGAAGCGAAAATTGTGTTCCTTTTTTACATTTGATTATAATTGATTTCATTAATTCTGCATTGATTTTAAAAATATATATAGCATCACAAGGTTACTGCAAAAAAACATGGAAAATCTAAAAAAAAATTACAAAAATGTATAAAAAAGTGACGAAAGAAACTATTTTTTTGGGAATTGCAGCAACCTATATTAATATTCAAATGCTAAAAAATTATAAACAAAAAACCACATCATAATACCTAATTGGCAAGGCGAGTGAGTTATTGGTAGGCGGTAAACCAATCGGGGCAGTCAGTTATATTTGTATACTACTACCGAAGTAATGTTTACGATACAAGGATTGAAAACTGTCAGCATATTACTTCAATTAATGTTACATGATGATTTGAATTTTTAATGCTATAGAAACATTAAATTTAATAGGTTAAATTAATTTATTACCTTGTTCTAAAAAACTGGAAAATGTTACGGTCTATTTTAAGCTATTTTATGGATAAAAACATATTTTTGTTTGCCCTCCATCCCCTTTTTTCTGTGAAATACCCCCCGTATGGACATGGGGGGAGCTACTTGATCCCTTTCTAGAATTGAAACTTGTCTACCCGACCTTAGATGGGAGTAACAAAACGATAAGACGCCATAAGATACTTTCGGAATATCTTTTAAAACCAAAAATTTCTAATTATTTTCACGCTATTTTTTTCGACAATAGGTAATTTTAAAATTTGGATCTTAAAACGACCGAAATTGTAAAGATAAGTTTTGTGGTGGCAACGGTGGATGGAAACTTTAAAAATCCACCACTTCTTGCTTTTTTTTCGTTTTAAACAGAAGTTAAAATACTTTGCTTATAAGTTTGGAATGACTAAAACAGACCTGAGAACGGTCTGGAAATGCCCCCCAGCATATTAGTGGCTGTGCCCGACCGCCCCCTGCCCAAATCTTTTTTCTCTTTCCCTCCTGCTTGCTCTTGCTCCCCTTTTCCCGTTTTGTTGCTCTCCCTCCACCGTTTCAAAAATTTTCCCCCGCCCCCCCCCCCCCCCAAGAAAATCTCCCGGGAGGCAGTGCTAGGTCAGAAAAATGGTTAAAGTCGTTGTCAAATAAATTATTAATTTTGGTGCAACTTTAAAGCATAAGGGGAACAAGGGGGGGTTGGGGGGACCCACCCCCCCTGCTTTTTTTCAAAAAAAAAGACACCGGGGTGTGACCCCCCCCGGGAGGTCAAAAACCTCCACACCCCGGGGTGTGGACCCCCCCTGAGCCGTCGAAGGTCGGTGACCTATGAAAATACCCATATCGTTTTTTTTTCTGAAGTGCATTTTATCCATATCGTTTTTCGATTTTGAAGGAAAAATAGGTAAAAAACGCTAATTTTAGGTCAAAAAGCTCTTTTTATTGCATTTTTGAGCTTTTTATTGCTTAGAACATTCATTTGGACCTTAAAACTTAAGTTTGGAGGCAATTACAACTCATTTTACAGACATTTTTTTCTTCATTTTTCCAAAATGGGGGGATTAACCTTTTCTCTCCCCCCACTTCTGAGTGAGGGGGGTTAAACCCCCCGTGCCCATGTATGGGATACACCCGACCCTCTAATTTTGCGGGGAGGTGTCCCAAAATTTTTGGGTATACCTCAAATACCGGTACCCCCTTCTTAGACTTTTTAGTACTAGGACCCCGCAAATTTTAAATGGGGGGGGGGTGTCCGGGGTATCCTCAAATTTTAAGGGTGTGTCGGCTATAATCGGGATTTTTTTGGGAGGTATAACCCCCCAACCCCCCTACCCACCTATGGGTATAACCCCCAACCCCCCTTCCTTGCCCACTTATGCTTTAAAGTGTGCACAAAATTAATATTAATTTGAAAACGACTTACATAACCATTTTAGCTGACCTATGCACTGCCTCCCGGGAGATTTTATTGGGGGGGGCACGGGGGGAAATTTTTTGAAACGGTGGAGGGAGAGCAACAAAACGGGAAAAGGGGAGCAAGAGCAAGCAGGAGGGAAAGAAAAAAAAGATTTGGGCAGGGGGCGGTCGGGCACAGCCACTAATATGCTGGGGGGCATTTCCAGACCGTTCTCAGGTCTGTTTTAGTCATTCCAAACTTATAAGCAAAGTATTTTAACTTCTGTTTAAAACGAAAAAAAAGCAAGAAGTGGTGGATTTTTAAAGTTTCCATCCACCGTTGCCACCACAAAACTTATCTTTACAATTTCGGTCGTTTTAAGATCCAAATTTTAAAATTACCTATTGTCGAAAAAAATAGCGTGAAAATAATTAGAAATTTTTGGTTTTAAAAGATATTCCGAAAGTATCTTATGGCGTTTTATCGTTTTGTTACTCCCATCTAAGGTCGGGTAGACAAGTTTCAATTCTAGAAAGGGATCAAGTAGCTCCCCCCATGTCCATACGGGGGGTATTTCACAGAAAAAAGGGGATGGACTGCAAACAAAAATATGTTTTTATCCATAAAATATCTTAAAATAGACCGTAACATTTTCCAGTTTTTTAGAGCAAGGTAATAAATTAATTTAACCTATTAAATTTAATCTTTCTATAGCATTAAAAATTCAAATCATCATGTAACATTAATTGAAGTAATATGCTGACAGTTTTCAATCCTTGTATCGTAAACATTACTTCGGTAGTAGTATACAAATATAACTGACTGCCCCGATTGGTTTACCGCCTACCAATAACTCACTCGCCTTGCCAATTAGGTATTATGATGTGGTTTTTGGTTTATAATTTTTTAGCATTTGAATATTAATATAGGTTGCTGCAATTCCCAAAAAAATAGTTTCTTTCGTCACTTTTTTATACATTTTTGTAATTTTTTTTAGATTTTCCATGTTTTTTGCAGTAACCTTGTGATGCTATATATATTTTTAAAATCAATGCAGAATTAATGAAATCAATTATAATCAAATGTAAAAAAGGAACACAATTTTCGCTTCAGTCATAAATATACAATTATTCTTTGAGATTAACTGGTCTCAAAATGAATATTTTAGTTTAGCCTGAAACATTAAAACATATATTTATTATGCGCATAATAAATCATAGTTAATTTTTGTGGTTCATTTGTATTTTGTATACACAATACACACAATATTTTATTTAAGTAACAAATAGCATAGGGACAGAACCATTCTTCAGCCTGGAAATAATTTAGTTCTAAAAAATTGGGAATGGTTTTCTCCGATTCCCTTGCTCTAAAATCTTCCAAATTTAGGGGCAAATTTTTGAGCCAAATTTCTAACTGTTTACCATATGAATTCTTACGGTCTGAAAGTGTTTATATCGATTGCACATTTTTTTCCAGAGCTCAAAAATATTATATAATTTGTTGTTAGGGGTATTCTTTGTATTGCAGTACACAAGTGCTCTATTTTGAACAGTGCTCAAAAACTGTTTGAGCCACAGGTTTGAGACCCAGGGAAATTTTGTAAGATTTTTATGCTCTAACTTTTGGTGATGGCCCCAAAAAAACTTCTCTCCTAGGTCACTGCACTGGTTGACCCTTAAACTTAAAACGGCTCCTATTCATGGCGTATAATATATCATTTTAAAGCTTCCGATGTGCTAATGTTAAGATTATAAAAAAAATGGTCTAAAATGTTGGGTAACCAAAATAAAAACCCCCAAAATTAGTATAAGTAGTATTTTTTATTTTCATTATTTATAAGTTGTGTTTATATTCTTTTGAAAGCTCCACGCGTGCTAATTTGAAAATTATTAGTTTTGATTTAATATTTTTACATAGCCCTAAATACCGCCAAAGGTAAAAAAGGGTAATTTTGTCAATTTTTTATTTTAGGTGTTGTGTCTATACTCATATGAAAACGAAAGCTCTCGACACAATGACTTTAAAAATAAATAGTTTATTGAATTTTGTCTGGTGGTTGAACCACCGTAGTTCCCTATTTTTCGCACCCATCACTGCCACCAAAAATATAGAGAATGATTTTATTATAATAACTAATTATGTTTGTACTCATATAAGAGATCTAGACACGCTAATGTCAAAAACATTATTAATAACTCGATTCACAAAATAGTTGCCTATTTTAAAATCAAAAAGTTATTGTAATGATGTCCCTAGTAGCGGTAGTTCCGCTTGTTTTAGGTAGGTTTCTTATTAGCTAGGTGCGGCTGGGCGTCATAGGTGAGCACGGTCGGGGAAGCTAGGGGCATACATGGGCACGGGGGGGGGGGTTAACCCCCCCCAAATTCTGAGAAGGGGGGTTTAGCCCCCCCCCCACTCAGAAGTGGGGGGGGGGAGAAAAAGTTAACCCCCCCAATTTTGGAAAAATGAAGGAAAAAAAGTCTTTAAAATGACTTCTAACTGCCTCCAAACTTAAGTTTTGAGATCAAAATGAATGTTTTAAGCAATAAAAAGCTCAAAAATGCTATAAAAACGGCTTTTTGACCTAAAATTAGCGTTTTTTACCTATTTTTCCTTCAAAATCGAAAAACGATATGGGTAAAATGCACTCCAGAAAAAAAACGATATGGGTATTTTGTGTTTCTCGGATTTTAACCCCTCCCCCCTAATTTGGGGTTTAACCCCCCCACACTCCGGACCAACTTGCCCATGTATGGCTAGGGGGGTGGTTATCCGGGGTAAATCGAATTTTGAATTCTAGGAGGGGGGGTCCGGACCGGACCCCCCCCTAGCTTTTTAGGGGGGGGGTCGACCCGGGGTTCAAAATTTTGAAATCTAGAGGGGGGTCCGGTGTCCGAAGCAAAACAGTTTTAAACCATAATAACTTTAATAATTGTTCTTTTTATAGGATAATACTACATTTTATTGAATAAAAAGCCATATTCATGTATAAAAAGGTTGTAAAAGCATGAATATGTGATGAAAATTCACGTTTTTGGAAGAAAATTTAGTATAAAAAAGGTACCTAAAATTTTCCCGAGGGGGGAGAGGGGGGGTCAGATTTCAAAATCTAGAGGGGGTCAGGGGTAAAAAATTCGGAAATTTGGGTGGAGGGGGGGGGCCCCCTAGATTTTCGTCTAGGAGGGGGGCTCGAGGCTAGGAGTGGGGGTGGACCCCACCCTGCCCCCCCCCCTTTCTCACCTATGCGGGCGTTACACAAGTTTAACGTTTGCTGTAAGCACTACTAATGTCAGATGTATGTTTGACAAACATGCAGCAAAGTCACTTTTTGTACACGTTATTATACCCACTAGGACTAGGCCCAAGTGGGAGCACCGCCTACGCCTTGTTTGCTGTTTTCTATACTGGATCCCGAGTTTAGAGTGTCTTAATAAGAAAAACAAAACAAAACTATGAGGGAAACCGAAAAAACCCAAGATCAACACACATAAAAAAATTAAACTAAAAATACCATGAAAACAGCCTACAAAAATATTAAATTAATAAATAAATGGTTCACATTATATGCTAAAATTAACCAAAAATAATGTAATTTTAATTAAAAAATACGTTTTGCTCCTTTTAATCTCCTAGACGTATTTTTTAATAACACAAACTACTTGAAGGAGGCGAACAGGAGCTCGTCAGTAGGCGAATTCGTGTCTTTCAAGCAAACAAAACATGCTAAAACGCGTGCATGCAAAATAACTAAAAACAAAAATTAAAATGAACAAACAAAAAAATTTTCTAAAAAAACGGTAGAAAACTCGCGTTTAATAGATAAAAAATAAAAACAGCCTTGGAATTAAAAATAAAATCACTTGTAATTACAGAATAAAACAAATTAAGTTGTGGATGTAAACCGTTAATGAACAGAAAATACAAACAATAGAAATTTGTATAAAAGATATGATAATTTTCTGGGACTAAAGTTTGAAAAAACAAAAAAAGGCCTGCCGTAAACTTTAAGCCGACCTGTATTGTATAACCCTAAATAATTTCTAAAAAAATTGTATTTTTTAAAAAAATTATTTGAAAAAATGTTAAGCAACTACAAAACTTAAGCTTTGTAGAGAATATAAGCAACTACTTGGCGTAAGCTAAGTAGAGACGGAAACTTTTATAAGTTTAAGTATACAAATGTAATTAAGTTAAAATTATATGTACGTATGCTTTTTAAATTATTTAGAAAAATGTTGGTGCAAAAATTTTTTAAAAGTTTGATTATTATGAATTTCAAACTTGGCATAAGAGGTTGATATCTTACAAAAAATCCTTTTAACTGTTCATAAAGTTCATTTTTGTTAAAGCCCAATTGTAAAAAATCCGAGTATAGTTCAGAAATTTTATCATAAAATATGTTTTATCCGAACAAATGCGAGAAATTTGAACAATTTGCGTAAAAAATACATTTAACCCTATGTTTACACTCACATTACTTGTTTTACGAACGTAACGTATAACTTTAGAATTAAAATCGTCTGTTTTATTAAATACATTAATATTTAGTTTACCTTCGTTATTTATTTATTTATTTAAATCCAAATAATTAACTACTTTGTTTGAAATACTTGTGTCAGTAAGTGGTAATTCCCTAGCATATATATCTTTACACATTGCATAAAAATTATTACAATTAACCAAATACCTCTTTAGTAAAGAACATATGAATTTGTCACCACAAATTTTATCATCTGTAAGATTTGTTCCTAAGTAAAAAATGAGTTTTCTTGTGTAGCAGGTATATCTGAATAATAACATTTGTAATAACTGACTATGATATACTTTTTACCTGAATTACTAAATAAAAGGTTAATTAAACCTAAAAGATTGGCTAAAACTGTATCATGAGATAGGCTGGTATATAGTGTACTAAAATCGCCACTAAACATATTGTATATATTACTAATATTATTAAATTTATCCATAACTTCTAATGAATTATTAATTGACCAGTATGTGGAGCCTATTTCTTCTTTTAACGCATTACAGTTGTTATTAAAATGATTACGAAAAAATTTTAGAATTTTACTTAGCAAAATTGAAATAGTTTTTGTACTACATTTACTAGGACCTGAAATATGTCGAAACTTAATTGGACTTTTATGAAACTTAGGTATGCTAAAAAGAAGAGGTAAACAAAGTTGATTATTACTAACAACAAAACCGATTTGGTTACTAAATTGTGCATGCATTTTAATGATATTATCTAAACCTAAATTAGAAACTAACTAACTAACTTCTAACTAACTAACTAACTAACTGTATTTGTCTGTTTGACAGAGATAGTTTTGGCTCTGCTACAGATTCTTCTTTCCTCGATATCGAGACTGGGAGCTGGATTCCAAAAGTCACTTAATGATTCAAGAAATTATAAAATTATGTCTCGCAGAACCGATCTTGAGCTTTTATAACCCACTGGTCAATCTACAATATCATATCCCTCAAAGTTTTAGGGGGTCATTTTTAAATATCTGAATGAATACCGTCGTGTTCATACTCATATTAAAATTTTCGACACCCTGAGGTCAAAAATATTATCTTTACCTCGATTCACGCAATCTTTACTATTTTTACAACCCACAATGTACCTCTATAAAATTTTAGACAAAAGAGTCTGTGTATTTTGATTACCTGACATTTTAAAACATTTTTTTAATATTTTTTAAATCAGCACGACGGGACGAGAGCTTTGAAATAATACATTACTCGCATTTGCAGAGGGTTTATGTGAACATTTGACATTTTTAGGGGTCACCCTGTCTGTGCAGTGGCTTAGAGCAGGAAAAATCAGTGTCTCGAGTCATCAAGTCAGTGTGACATAAAGTCAGTGCATCAAGAACTTCTATTTGAGTACAGACACGACACTTAAAAAAGAAAATTGACAAAAATTATCATTTTTTTCAACTTTAGGCGTATTTGGGACTATATAATCAAATACCAAACCATAAGAAATATTAAATCAAAACTACTCATTTTGAAATTAGCACGTATAGAGATTTCAAAAAGTACCCTAAACTAATTTTGGGGGTACAAAGCGGTGTGTATTTTCGTTACCCGACTTTTTAGAGCAGTTTTTTTTTTATAATTTTTAAATTAGCACATTGAGAGCTTTTAAATGACATATACCTAACCATGCAGAGAAACTGTGTCAAAAATCGACATTTTAAGGGGTTACCCTGAGCCATGGGCGTAGCTAGGATTTCGGAAAGGGGGGTACAACCCTGAACAAAATTTTTGAAAGGGGGGGTCCAGGGGGGTCTAAATCCTAAACGTTATAAAAGGGCTAAAAAAATTTTCCACTTGTTTATGTCACATACTTTATTATTTTCCTATTATTCAATAAAATTAAGTCTATAAAACCAAGAAAAAAATTTTTACAAACAATTTGATACCTTTAAATTTTTGATTTCCAAAACCTTAACAACTGAAAAAAAGTACATTGAATTACACAGCTGAGCAATGCAAAGTGTGAGAAAATGTTTTTAAAGTTACTTCTTTTAACCTTTAAATTTTTAAACCCACTATATAACAATCTAAAGGGGGTCAATCGTGGTCTTATCAAGACTACAAAACAAAGTAACAAAAATTTAGAAGTGAAGACCAATTAAAACATTAAGAATGGGGTGGGTCCAACCTGGTCATACCAAGATTACAAAACAACCTAACACAAATTTGGAAGTGGAGAGTATATAATTAATCGAGCGCTGAGCGGAGCGAAGCGCAAGAAAAATTTTAAAAAAATGGCCCTTCTAGACAACCAAATTTTTATCCTTGGCGACCCAAAAGGGGGGCCTAACCCAAAATTTTTCCTTTTGCCGACCGAAAAGCCGACCCCCTGGCTACGCCCATGCCCCGAGCACTGGCTTTAGCTTAGGGCAGTGGCGTGCCTTAAGAGAGGCGGTCGCCCCCCCTTAGAAATCCGGTGAAGCCAGATTTTTTGTAAGGGGGGCTCTATACTATTTTTTAATTTTGGGAGAGAAAAATTTTTTTATTTATTATTAATACAGAAACCTTCCTGATAACCTTTTAAAAGCATATTAATAGTCAAAAAACCAATTTTTCCCCACTTCGCGGGTAGTTTACATTGACAAATTATCTTAGTTTTTCAATTTAAAATCGATTATGCCGTTCAATAGTTACGGCATACACATTAAATAAAACTGCTATAAAAATCGTCGTCCATACGGCACAATGTGTCCATGTAAAAAACCTTGTTTTGAGATATGGCCATTTTAACTTTTCAAATGTTCAGGAAAATTTAGATTTTTAATCATGACTTTTGTAATTAATACCGATTATTGGGTCATAGACAGACAGGCCATCTTTTGTCATACTAGGCATTACATTAAGTGTTACCATTACATATAAAATAAGACTCTTTTTGTCAATAAGATGTTTTCAAACTTTTTCCTGGGTCAAACCAGTGGCGTGCCCAGGGGGGGGGGGGGGCCGCCCCCCCCCCCCCCCCCGAAATCCGGCGCAGCCGGAATTTTTTGTAAGGGGGGACCCTTACGTTTTTTGAATTTTGGGAGAGAAAATTTTTTTTCTTAAATATTAATACAGAAACTTTCCTGATGCCTTCCAAAAGCATATTAATAGTCAAAAAACCAAATTTTCCCCGCTTTGCGGGTAGTTTAAATTGACAATTTATCTCAGTTTTTCCATTGCCATCGATTTTGCCGCTCAATATTTAAGGCATACATGTTAAATAAAACTACTATAAACACTATTAACCTTTTATTAACGTTTTAAACACATGTTTTAAATGGATAGGAATAAAAAAACTTAAATTTTGTTTTAATTATCATCTGGAATTAAAATTTCTAGTGTATTTTAGTGCCTTAAATTAAAAATTTTCTCCCACGGGGGGCATTCTGCCCCCGGACCCCCCTGACAAGGGGCTCTACCTCTTGACCCCGCTGGGGGGCTCTCGCCCCCTAGAGCCCCCCCATTTCTAGGAGGCTGCCGCCCCCCAGACCCCCCTCAGGGTTAGTATGTACCCCCCAAGGCCCAGACCGCCCCCCCGAAATGAAATCCTGGGCACGCCACTGGGTCAAACTGATTAGGCTCATTGCCCTACGCACTATAGACTTACTGGACTCCTTTTGTTTCATCCAAAATTGTCGCAAATTTGCTATCACAATCAGTTTGTAATTTCATTGCAATTTATATAGTATTAAAAAACTTTGAGGAATGTGTGCATGCATGTGCATCAATAAAAACAATATAAAAAATTAACTGTTATGGCCGCAGTCAAATATTTTAAATTAAAAA
>JASAMX010028857.1:0-12648 GCA_030248175.1 Microlaimidae sp. YZB2_3
TTCCGGAGTATAGGCACCTTGCACTAAAACTTAAAATAAACATAAGATATAGAACACACAAACATTAAACCTGTACGGAAAATACCGTAATTATGCGAATATTCCCTGATTATTGATTAGTGGCGGCATTGACGGAAAATAACGCGGTTATGATAACATCTGTTGCCATATATTTTTTTATTTTTACATGCAAATCTTAATTACACGTTTTAAAACAGACAATTTCTAAAATAAATAAACATACATAATCAGTGTGATGTCATTATTAAACACCCCAGGGTTTCGTCTTTCGCCTTTCGTCTTTAAAAAAAAAACATTTGCATGATTACGGTACTTTCCGTACAGAAGCAATGTTTGTGTGTTCTATATCTTATGTTTATTTTAAGTTTCAGTGCAAGGTGTCTATAGACTGGAATAAAGACATCGGTGTTTTTAATTATTTAAAATTATGTCAACGAAAATATAAACTTAATTTTATTGATTTTGAACCTTTTAAGCCTGGTACATCATTTAAGACTACATCATTTAAGACGCATGACGTAAAACTTATGACGTAATTGTAATTTAATCGATTTCTTGTAAAAATTTTAACTTTTAAATATATAGATAAAAATTGTTTTGAGTGGTATTATTATACTTAAAAGCAAATACAGGGAGGGAAAGGGAAGGAACCCTTATATATACATATACATAATTTATTATATTAATAAAAATGATATAAAAAATGATTACCTATGAAGTCCATTCTTTAATCTAAAAGCCTAAAATTTTAAATATTTTAAATATGTTATATTAAGTTTAAATTTTTTATATATTCCGAGTTTATTAAAAAATGTATTTCGCTCTTGATCTTAGATACATTTTTTTATTCTTTATAAAAAAATACAACAGTTAAAGCTCATCAGCAAGACCCGGTATATTTTTTCATATTAAAACATGCAGTATAATAATACACAAAGTATGCAGAAAAATTTTAAAAATACACATACTATTAAGTAAAAACTTAAAAAAAAACAAATCAAATCAAAATTATTACCTTTTATGTTTCGTCCTCAAAGCGGCTCCGCTTTGAGCCTTTTTTATTCAATGTGTTAGGCATCAAAAAAAAAACATATTTAAACAAAAACCCAAAAAACAAAAAAAAACAAAAAAAAACAAAAAGAAAGACAAAAAAAAACAACAAACCAAAAAAAAAAAAACTTGGTATCTGTTTTTTTATCTTATATTTTTCGAGAAAAAATTCTGGTATTTATACTTTTTGATTACGCCATTGCACTATTATTGGATGAAATTATTAAAACTTCTAGAACTTTCTACAGTTTTTATTTATAAACGAGTCAGAGTAAAGAGATATGCATGTTTTGAATCTTTTGGTATTTTTTCTTTTGACTGTCAACTGTTTCCACGACTCTTTTTACTGTCGCAATTGTGAAAGTATTTATTGATTTAAAGACAAATTTAACGTAAACAGTAATTATAAACGTATAATTAAACTTACTTATAGTTTTTCTTTTGAGTTTTTTACTAAACATTTATTTGCCATTAAACTTACCAAACTTTGCCTGTGATTACATTTAAAAATATTTTTTAAGAGAGTTTATTTCTATTGTGCTTGAAAACTGAGAGGACTGCACCTATAAACAAAATATAATGTAATATCTCCTTATCGGAGTAGCTAAAAACATAAATATTTTATTTTACCAAATATTCGCGACGTACCAAGTACGTAAAAAGTGAACAAGATGTACCAAAGTATGTAAAAGTGAGCGTGACATACCGAAGTACGTGAGAGTGAACGTGACGTACCGAAGTACATGAGAGTGAACGAGACGTACCGAAGTACGTGAAAAAGACGTGGTGTACCAAAGTACGCAAAAATGAACGTGACGTACCGAAGTACGTGAAATTGAACAAGATATGAAAAATGAACACGAAGCAAATTTAAAATATACAAATTGAATTGGGGATTAAAACAGTATGGAGAAAATTACACCTAATTGGTTACGTTGCTTATTATTTATATTTTCATATCTGTCCAAACGTGTCAATATAAGTTACAAAATTTAAACATGATATTACATAATTTACAATTTTTTAACTATTTGAGTAAAGTGTTTTTTTTGTAGTAATTCTGAATTTACTTAGAATGCTTTTATAAAATTTAAAAAATTTGTACACTTCCATAATTTCCGTATTGCTGTAGTTCAATTTCCTGAAAGTGTTCTGGATTTCTTTAAGCTTTCTAACAAAAAAATGGCAATTATTCTTGTTATTCTTATTATTTGAGTATATAGCACATTTTTCCAGAGCGTGCTTATCTTTATGCACATATCTTACAACTTCGAAAGGAAATTAATCTATCTGAGTGTGTGGCCTTGCGGTAAATTTCAAAATTGATAATCGGGGAGTTATTGGATATTTTTTGTTAAGTTTTATGTCTAAAAAGGTAATTCGTTGTTTTTTTCCATTTCTATTGTAAGTTTTATTGAATTAGTGAGGTCTTCTCTATTTGCTTAATCGAGTAAAATGTCTAATAACAAAAATATCATCTACATATCTTAACCATAAAATAATGTTAAGTCCTAATTGTTTGGCTTTTTTGATAATGTTTTATTTCAATTCTTCTAAATATATGCATGCTAACAAAGGTGACAGGGGGCTTCCTATTGGTAGGCCTCTTACGCATTTAAAAAATTCGATACAGTTAGTAGAAACAATAAAAAACACCAAACTTCCAAAAAATATAAATATGGCTTTCATTTGACGTTACATATACTATTTACTAACTTTGCAGTAAAAGATTTCCAGAAAATGGGAACTCCTAACAGAACTTTCAATGAAACAAATTTTAGATCTAACAACAATTTGTACCGAATCAATTTATTTTAAGCACAAAAACAAATTTAATACCAATTTTATACTCAAATCAGAGGCCTACCAATGGGAAGCCCCCTGTCACTTTTGTTAGCATGCATATATTTAGAAGAATTGGAATACAACATTATCAAAAAAGTCAAACAATTAGGATTCAACATTATTTTATGGTTAAGATATGTAGATGATATTCTTGTTATTATTGAAGAACAATCAAACGCCTTAGACATTTTACTCGATTTAGCAAATAGAGAAGACCTCACTAATTCAATAAAACTTACAATAGAAATAGAAAAAAACAACGAAATATCCTTTTTAGACATAAAACTTAACAAAAAAATATCCAATAACTCCACAATCATCAATTTTGAAATTTACCGCAAGGCCACACACTCAGATAGATTTGTTCATGCAAAATTAAACCAACCCGAAAACCAATTTTTAGGAGCTCTTAAATGCTTATCACATCGAGCAATAAAGATATTACCAAATTCAGAACCAGAATTTTGCTACTTAAAAAAAACTTTTTCAAAAAATGGTTATGAAAATAGGAAAATTAATTGAACACTTGCACCACCACCAATAGGACCAAAAAAAAACCAAACGATTGTCGACTGTCTTTACCATATATTTCCATCTTAACCCCGAAGTTAAAAACATTTTTAAGAAGTGCAATATAGATATAGTAAGCAAAAAAACCAATACGCTTCACGAAAGTGTTATGAACAACAGACACCCAGAAAATATTTTACCTGACAAAAAAGGCATCTTTTATCAAGTTTCTTGTTCGGACTGCCACAAAATATAAATCAATCAAACAGTTTGTTTCTTAAAAAACCGTTTAGAAGAACACAAAAAAGATCCACGTTCTGCTTTGAAGGAACACATAGACCAAACCAACCACAATATAAGTTTTACCAACGTGAAAATTCTTGAGAAAGCCAATAAACCGACCACAAAATTCTTCTCCACAGAACTTTTAACAAAAGAAGCTATATTTATAAATATTTGTTCCCTGGAAAAATCCTTTAAAATTGCTAAAACAGAAATTCACCCAGCATTAAAAGCATGCGCCGCCAAACACTTCTCTTCACGCATCTGAAAGTTTTATTACCCTAATTATGAAGACAATTTTATCAACGACTGTTTAATTATGTCTGTTTTACTGTGACTCTTCTAGCTTTAACACTTACTGTTTCTTTTTCGGAAAAGTTTTTTAACTTGTATTATTTACTGCTTCAAAAATTAGCCAAAAAATTTTTAAATAACTTTTATTGTTAATGTTTTAAGTATAATAATACCACTCAAAACAATTTTTATCTATATATTTAAAAGTTAAAGAAATTTTGTAAACTTTACCTATTTTTGTATTTTTGCACTTGATAATGTAATGTATTTAATGTGTTTTTGTAAGCTTTTCTATTGTTGTATATGGTTTAGCCTTTTTTCTGACGAAGAAACACGTTGCTTGTTTCGAAACGTAGAAAGTAATAAAGTTTAATCAACTTGAGGATAACGCCCAAACAATTATATTTTATGACGTATACTTTTCACGTATGACGTAAGACGTAAAGGTCATTAGTCCATACTACGACACTTAAAACGTATGACGTAAGATGTCTCAGTTTTTTTCACATCAAAAACAATTTAATTGCGTCGCTAAAATGGTCAGTTTTTTTGTGCACTATGTGTAAATATTCCACACACTCAATTTCAGCATGTTTTAGCTTTTTATCGTGTAAAAACAAAAAAAATGTCTGGAATAAATTTTTACATATTTTTACAGCGGAACATGCAAAAAGTAGAAGAAAGTAAAAGCACAACAGGAAATTCAATATATCAGCCACATTTGGAAAATTTGCGCAGTTTTTTTTTCTTCGCTTACGTCAAAACTGCCGTAACGGGAAGAGCACGGTTCTATCTCTTTTACGTCTTAAGTAATACACCATACGTCTTAAGTAAGATAGTGTGAATTGATCAAGTTTGCGTGTTACATCTTAAGTGTTACGTCATACGTCTTAAGTGATGTAGTGTGAACCAGCCTTTATAGCAAGAGCAACTAAAATTATAGATAATCGTATTGCTTATTGGTATAACAAGGAACTTAGAAATAATAATTTTAATGCTAATTGTATATAGTTAAAAGAATTAAATAAAGAACTCGTGAAGTTGCATATGGGATTTATTGTTACACCAGTTGATAAAGCGGATACTAATTTTGCTATCATTTGTAAAAAACTTTATGCACAAGTTATTTGTAATAAATTAGGTGATGTGAACAAACTTCTAAAAAAGGAAAGTGTTCAAGATATCATTAACAGACATGTTACAATTTCAACCATGTTCGATTGTAAAGTTCCTAAAGAACATATGGTTTTACCAAAAAACTTCTTTAATCCTAAAATTCATAAAAGTCACATATCGCTGGAACACGACATATTGCTGGAGCTTCTAAGACCAGTACTAAACTGCTACTACTAAACCTGCAGATCATTCTGCAGGTGGTTTCTAGACTAAATTCTGTGGCAAAACATATAAATTATTTTCAGCTGATTTTAGTACGCTTTATGCTAGCTTACCTCGCGAAATAGTTTTAAATAATATGTCTCAAGATAAATTCTATCAGGGTGAAAAAGGTGGGGTGGTAAAGTAACCACTCTTTCTTTGAGAAAATATCACGTGCAGAGAAACACCTGAAGCAAATTAATAATAATTGGTTACATAAGGGCTGAAATCTTTTTTTTTTAATTTTTATCGTTCGCGCGTTTATTGTTTATTTCTTCCTAGCGGAGAGCGATTACGCCCTTAATTGTTTTAGTGCTTTTACTTCAAATCATGATTATAACTTGTTGGATAGTTTTTAAAAATGTATATCCGCACATGAATTATCTTTATCAAAAACCACTATTAACAATTTTGCATGTAATTATTTAGATTTAGATATAAAACTTAAGGATAGTAATGTTATAAAACCTAAAATGTTAAAATAACTGTTTATAACAAAACAGAAGATTTCAATTTTAAAGTAATCAGATATATTCACAAAACCAGCAACGTTTCTAATGTTCTTGGTCATAGCGTGTTTTACACCTAACTCATAAGATATGCTAAAATTTGCTTCAATGCAAAATATTTTGGTCTCCGAGTTAAATCCTTATGTTCTGAATTTATAGAATTAGAGTATGGTTGAATAGAATTACATAAATTTTTTTTAACTTTTAGCAAAAAATATAGATCACTTGTTGTTAAATTTGATCTTGTAAATCGTAAAAACTGTGATAAATTTATTAAAAAATTTTTAACCAAAGATTAATCTAATCTTAACGCTGAGCTAACATGATTTTCATAGTCATACCAGAAGATTAACATGTAAAATAGGTGTATAATATCGGTTTGTAGACACTTTGTGCTTTTTAGAAAATGTTTGTGTTAGTACCTTTTTAAGTTGTTCTTTGTTGTTTTTTTATGCCGTCCATCTTTCCTCCACTTGGTTTTGCAAGTGATGCCTCCCGTTCTTGGTTTCGGCCAAAGCACGGGGCTCTTAGTGTTGCTCGGTTCGCCGAGTAACACTACTCCCGTTTCTGGTTCTGCTTATGTTTTAGTTGTTTTGTTACTTGTAAATAGTATGAGTTCTATAAAAATATATAATTTGTATTATAAACTTTTCTGATTTTATCATTGTGTCAAAAAAAACTTTTTTATTATTTGCTTTAGACTAATTGTGGCCTTGTAATAAGTAAGGTTACAATACTACTGGTTAATTACCTGATGTATGTTACTACTGCTCTTGTGTAGTGCCTGAAACGTGCGCGTGTTGCTTCTTAAAATATTTGTTAATTTTTTTCGCGTTTGCATGTTTTTCTATTTTTTATCCTAGTAATTGTTTGTTTTTGTATTTGCTTGATATCCTTGGGTATTTGTAATGACCTAGTTTATTGGCACACTGATGAGCTCAAAAATACGATAGGTCATTAAATAATTTTTTGATTTAAAAATTTTTTTAATATGTTTTGTTAAGTTAAATTATTTTTGTTAATTTTTATTTTTATTTGCCTTCACAGAAAGGGACACTTTGACAAGAAACTTAATAATAAAAAGTGTCTATGCATGTAGCTAAACACTTTTTATGTTTTTAGACAAAAATTTTTATTTATTTTCCAAGTATTATTTTGATTCCAAATTAATTATTTTCATGAATATTAGGGGCATGGAAAAATTTATTATTTTTGTATTTGGCTATTTTTAAGATTTTTTTGCAAGACTTTGTTTCTGGTTTGTTTTTTCTTTTCCCTTTTTTTATTATATGTTTGCGGTTTTCTATTAAATTCGGCCACATAAAAAAATCAGAGATAAAATCAGCTACAATCACAGTTAAATAATAAAACAATAAAATAAAACAAAGCTCATATTAAAATAATGACCTAATTAGGAGAATGGACCCATCGCAAATTAAACAAATGATGGCAATCTTAAAATTTGATAAATTACTGTTATTTATAATCTAGCAAATAACTAATTACAACTCAAACAATATTGTTATAAAATACACAACTTGCACTGTTGTTGTTGTTGGTTTTTTGATTAAAGGTGTGGTACTGGGTCAAACTTTTTGTTATTGATTTTGATTGTTTTTTGTAAAAACCTTACCCCTGCCCCAAATATCGCACAAAATTTTTTCATCAAAATATCTCCAGTGGTTCAGGAGATATGTCATAGGTGGCCAGCTTCCCTTTTGGGGGGATACACGACCCCCAAAATTTGGGGGGGATGTCCCAAAAATTTTTTGGGTACTTCAATACCCCATTTTTAGTGTTTTTAGTACTGCCCCCCAAAATTTTAGGGTGGGGGGTGTCTGCTATAATCGGGGTTTATGGGGGTATAACCCTGATTTATAAATAATATTAGTATTACCTTTTTTGCAAAGGTTTTTTTAAAGTTTTTTGAAAAGTATGATAGTGTTTCATTGATTTTATACTTAAGATTATATTCTTTTTTAAACATGACTATTTATTTCTGATCGCATTATATTTTTAAAATATTGCCAAACCCATTCAGTGTCCGTTTTTTTAAAAACATTTTTGAAATCAATGTTAAAAAATTTTACATTTATATGATTTGCAGCTTACGTTGTAAAAATTTTTACAATATTTGTTTACAGTTACCATTTTTGAATGGTAGCCCAATTTCTAATCGTAGCCTACATTTTTGCATTCAATAAAAAGTAGTAGCCTAGCCTCTAATAGAAACCACTGAACGCAATTTTTAGGGCGGTTTGTTATGCACGCATGAAATGAAATGAAATAAGAAATATTTTTTGTATGTTGGTAACAAATAAGTACAGTATTTAAACATAAATATTTTATATCAAATATTTGTATATTTGATATAAAATATATGTATATTTTATACAATAATCAAAACAAATATTATTAATAATTAACAGAAGCAAAAAAGATAATTAGTTAAAGTATCGGTTTCAAAGATTTCTAAAAAAAATACCAAAATTATAAACAAAAAAGTTAAAAAATGTAATTATTAAAACAAAACAGGTATTTTAAACTTGTATTAGATGACTATTTAAACGTTTAGTAAATGTAAAAAGAGATTTTGATAAAACTACACTGGACGGCAAAAAATTTTGGACATTGATCACGTGATTTACAAAAAAGTTTTTCGTTACAAAAAGTTATATTTTAGAAAAATAATTTTGACCCTGTTACTCCTGGTGCGACTATCATTATTTTTAACAAAAAAAGTTTTGGGTCAATATCTACTAACCCATTATTATTTTAAAACATATTTTAAACATAATCAACTAATTTAGGTCTGGAAAACAAAGTTTTTCCAGACCTAAATCAAATAATCTAGTTTTTCAATCAACATATGGAAAAAAGCACCTTAAATACAAACTTTATGTAAACGTTTTTTGCACATATTTAATGCAATTGATGTCTTTTTGGTAAAACGGAGACCAAACATAGGATTTAAATTCGACAAGTGGACGAATATAAATTTTATACGCTTTTAACAGCAGTGCCATATTTTCTTGTATTAAAAGACCTAAAAAATACCTTTTTCTGTTTAGAACTTTAGCCGAGATTTCTGAGCAATATATAGAAAATATAAAATCTTTAGATATTGTACTGCTTAAATCCTTAACTACAGAGGCTGATTTAATGTTTAAATTACCAAAAGTGTAATTAACATTAGAATTATTTGCTCAAACAGCGAAAACATTGCACTTTTTTCATGGCAGTATTTTGTTGCAAGACAGAAAACCACTTGAAAAAACTACTTAAGAAAATTTGGAAATCTTTTTTTTGTAAAAAAGTATCATAAGCTGCATATATATTGGCATCGTCAGCAAATAATTTAATGTCAGAATTGGGCCCTAGAGATTGTGGTAAATCATTTATGTACAAAATAAATAAAGTGGTTCCCTGCGCCGCGGGACGCCGCTGCTAACGTATGCAAAATCAAAATATAAACAGTTATCTTCGTTATTTAAGGAGAATTCATCCTTGTCAACAATTACACTTGTCAACAATTACACGTTGACGCCTTAAAGATAAAAATCTTCAGGCCAGTAATATAGCTTATAGCCGATTCCGCAAGCTTTTAATTTATGCAGCAATTTTGGGTGACTAAATGTGTCAAAAGCTTTTGAAAAATCGATATAAATAACGTCTACCCGTTTCCAAAGCAGTTATTCAATCCAAAAGTGTCGCTTATAATTGCGAAACTACGGATCGTCATAAAGAAATCGGTACTGTTCGTTTGTTATTAGGTTATTTTTTTGAAAAAAACCCAGTATAATATGAAATATAATACTTTTAATAGTTTTCAACTTATAGATGTTAAAAATATACCTCTATAATTTTTTTTTTAAACTAGCAATGCTTCTCTTAAAAGTGGGGGGAACAAAGGCATCTTTCAAAACTGGGGAAACTTTTCACGTTTGTTTGGATAATTCCAAAATACTCGCCAGAGGACAGGCTAAAATATCGCTAAATTCGGACAAATAATAAGATGGAATGTCATCAGGTGTTTTAAAAAGTTTTTTTGAAAATCATTTTAATTTTCTAGCAACTTGGGACACTGGAAATAATACACGTTATATAAACTTATATTTGCAGGGACTTGAGCTGGAAAGTACTGCAATATAGTGTTATCTTTCATAAAAACGCCACAAAAAGTCATTGAATAATTTACATTTTTCCTGAGGGTCATTACAAAAACTACCATCCGACCTTTTATATAGGTCCTATTTTAAAGAGCTATTTTTAAATTTTCTGCTGGCTTTTTTATAAAATTTACATATGTTCCCACTACCAATAGTTTCAGCTTCAACTTTTTCATGAATCGCATTTAATGCATTTTTGTATCGTCTGGCACAAGCTTTATAATCAATTTTGGCAAATATTGAAAATCGTTGAAATTTGCTATGAAAAAATCGGTTGCATAAAAAACGAAATAATGGCTAATAAAACAAACATTGTTTAGTCACCAGCATGGTTTCGGTTATTGTCATTTGATGAAAATAATTTTTTTTGGAAGTTTGTAAAGTATCTTGCTTGCGAAAATTGTTCTTTGAACACTAAATACACCTGACTGTCATTTCTTTGCTAAAAAAATAGTAGGCTAGCCTCGAGTAAAAGCCTACCTTAAAAGTAGCCTACCTTTTTACACCTCTTGAAAAAATATTAGCATGGGCTACTACTAGCAGAAATACAGTACATTGTTCTGAGTGTCAAACACCTCTAAATTAGTTTTTGAAAACACAGTGTCATGGTCTAAAAGTGAAACGCTGGGTGCCACAATGATTTTATATCATTTTTTAAGCAGCAGTTTAAGAAAATTATGTTTTTCTTGGTTCAGTCACAAGCTGATACATAGCTCAATCAAGAAACATTGAGCCACTCATATTCTCTTTTTTTAATTATAAGATACTTTAACTAAGCACTAATCCATTCCAGGCAAGTTTTTTTTTAATTTGTTTAGTCAAATTTTTTATTAGTTTATTTAGTATGTTTTTCTTTATTTGTCTTTTTTTTGTAAATATAAAAAAACCTTACAATTTTTTTGAAAAAATCAACCGCTATAATTTCATTAGAATTATTTTTAAGGTCTGTTTTGATTTTCTCTCTATTCAAAAACATGTTAGCGGTCAAAAGCAACAATGTCCTTTTTAAAACTTTAAAACTTTGTCCTTTTTTATACAAGTGTAATTTTTGTTGTTAAATATTATCAAATTAAAAACAAAATCCGTGAACCATGTCTAACATACAAAAATAACATTAACTTCATTATAATTAAAATTTTTACCTGTCATCAAAACATTAAACTAATGCAAAAGCTACTTGCAAGGCTTTGCATAGCTATTTGCATTCATAACTAAAAATTTTATAGTTGAAATTAAATTTTTTTATCACTTGTGTGCTAAGTGACTTTATTTTTTTATGTTTTAAGTGGAGTTTTCTCAGTTGTTTTGAACATGAAGAAATCAAAATCAATAGAGTATCATAGTTGAACTTTTTTGTTCTTTTCTTGTACTTCATGAGTTTTGCCCAGCGATTTCCATTGAGAAGTTTACTGTTCCTTATAAATGATGGCCTTAGGTAAATTTTAGCAACTTTGCCACACATCTCAAACCAGGGGCCTATTTCATAAAGATTGCTTGTAATTAATTTACAGCTGTAAATTAATAAACGCATATTTTTCTATTGTAGTTTTATTTAAAAAGTATATTAATCAAATTGCGTTTAGAATTTTAAAAACCACATGTCAGTAAATTCCACAATTACGTACGTATTTTTTTATTGATAAAATAAAAAGAAATGAAATGCGTTTATTAATTTACAATTACATAAATCTTTATGAAATAGGCCCCAGAACGCAAGTTTTATTACAAAAATTCTTATTTTGATCTGATGAGCCTAAAACGGTCACTGAATCAGCTAATTTTTTACCTAGTCAAATTTTTACTACTTAGCTACCTACATTAAAAATTAAAGTTAGTTAGCTGCCTAATTAATTATGTATTAAAATTTTGATTATTTATTTAAATATCAATTTTTTAAAAGAGTCTGCTATCTTTTTTGATCTTTTAAAAAAAATATGATTCACACAAAAGACACTTTTAATAAAAATCAGCACTGGTAATCAGTTTGATGTCATTATTAAAAAGACCTCAAATCTCAATTATCTATCAACAGTGTATTTTTAAAGGTGCCAGCATCAAGGATGATTAAAGTAGGTATACAAAATTGATATTATATTGAATTAGCATAAAGTTTTTTCAGTTTTTTTTAGACAGATTTTCCGGTTAAAACAGTTGCAGATTCTGCTGAGTCAGTGTTTGTTTTCAACTGAAATATCACTTTAGTTTTAAGTCTACTTCAAAAAAAATGTTGTTAAAAATTTTCTCAATACTAAGCTTTGCTTTTGCAATATCAGAAATATTTGGCGAAACATTTGAGGTGAATTTAGATTTATATTTATAACTTAAGATCCAAAACCGTTAGAAATTTATTGTCTTGTATTTTTAGTAGTTTTACCAAAAATATATAATACTAATAATATAGTATTATATATTTTTGGTTTTACTGATAAAACCTTAAAAACCTTTAAAAATGTAATAATGGTTTTTTTACCAGAATATTTTTAGTATTTAAATGGTGGTAAAACATTATTACTAATCAAGGTTATAACTTTGATTTTGTTTTGGTGGTGGTGTGTCAAAAAAAATAATTGGCACCTTGCTCTGAAAGTGGT
>JASAMX010028862.1:0-22626 GCA_030248175.1 Microlaimidae sp. YZB2_3
CCCGGCCTCGGCAAACGCAATTTTCTCTACCCCGGCCCCGGCCCCGGCAATTTAGCTGTCAAATCAACCGGGGCGAACCGGGGTAAGGACCCCTAAGAATACAAATTTCAAAGCACTTTTTTACAATTTTAAAAAGTGACAAATATATAAAATTTTATTTAAAGAGCTAATGTAATCGCTTTAATATAGAAGGATATTTATTATTTATATTTTAGGATTTTATTAAAACTCTATTTTAATAAGATTCTTATTTTAATCATGAGTCATTATTCTAAGACTTTGAATACTTTTTGAGCATTAAAAACCATTTTGTAAATTTTATTTACAAGATTAGGGTTTGACATTAGAAGTTCATTCATGAGACGTATACAATAAATATTAGAGTTATTATAATATCATTGTTTATATCAAAAATATATAACCCAAGAGAAGTTTCGGCTATGTGTACAGTAAATTTTTAACTAAATTTAAAAAAAAATGATGCACGTCTTACGTTTTGGCGCAAGCTACTTTCTGTGCACACACCAAAAATTTTCTCGCACAGCGATATTTTGTACACCAAATTCGTTTTTCCGACATGTTTACAAAATCGCCGCGTACAAAAAATTAGCAGGAATCGGTAATATTTCCTATTAAATTCGCTCATGTGTGAGTTTTTCTATGACAGTAAATCGTACATTTGTTTGGATTATATTATATTCTTACTTTTATTTTTATGTATTATTGAAACTGTTTCAAAATTTAGTGATGTTAACACATTTTTTTCAATAAAAAAAATTCAAGTTGATTTCTTGTTTTTATTTTAGCATTTTTAAATTTATTGCCGAAACTACACTGGTATTCATAAATTTCGGGTAGGGTCTATTCGAACTGGGTCCGCTTGTTTTGGTAGAAAAACCCTGTGGAGTCAGTCCACTTTTTTTTAGCGAGTTTAATATTTTTATACAGCCCAAAAGACACCAAACTTAAATTTTTTAACAAGAAATAGGTACGAATTGTTTGTATTTAAGTTGGAAAAAGTTTTCGAACAAAATTTTCTTAAAAAATCAATTAATACGTATCGAAAATTAACGATATTAAATACTGGGCACAGTCTAAAAGGTGTACCACCCAGTCCAGAGTTTTCTTGCCAAAAGTTACGGACCCAGTTCGTATAAACCCGGTCAAAAATTTTATGAATACCAGTAAAAGTGCTAGGTATAAATAGAAATTCCAGTAAAATTATTTTTGAGCTTTTATTTTAAAAAAATTTGCTAATTTAGTTTAAGTTTTTTATAATTATATTTTTAATAAAAGTAAACACATATAACCCAAAAATGGTGAAAACCTTATTTTTAAACAAAAAAGTTTGCTGAAAATTGGAATTTGTGCGACTTTAATACTGAAAACCCGCCATTTTATTCTATTTCATAGGCGTTTGTTGGTTTTTTAAGTTAATTTGTAACACAATTTTTAACACAGTAGTGTTTTGCAGTGCATATGGGAACTTTTCTTCCACTTTTGCGTGAAAAAAAGGGTATTGGCAGCAAGAAAAATCTCTGCGTAAGAAATCTTTGGTATATGCACAGAAGGTCGCGTGCGTTAGAAATGTTGCGTTGTTTCTTGCAGAATTTGATTCAAGAACTTAATGTATAATTGGAAATTTTCTAGGGCCATATGTTTTTGATAAATCTCCAGAAATTACAAAAAGTAGTGCCAAAATCACAAAAGCAATTTCATTGCAAAAGTTCGCGTGTCATTGATTTTATGATTTTTGGCTAAAAAATAAGTTAACGAATTAAAACGACTAAAACTAACAACTTGAAACAAGCTAGAAAGGGAACATAGTCGCTTGTTCTCGCAATAATTTAATTATTTTACCTTTTACAATTTAAAAAAGTATTTTTTAATTTAAAAAAGTGGTAATAAAGCTTTAAAAATGTTCTAACAATTTAAAATAAAAAGGTGCGTTTTAACCCCTCCTGTATGTTTATAGACCGAAAAACTTTGAATAGAGGCATGTAAGTGAATTTCTAAAAAAATGTTTCTTCAAAATATTTTTCTTGAAGACTAGCATTTTTTATAATTAGAGTTACATTTCTACAATTATCAACATATTTTATTTATTGTAATAAAAAGAATTTCGCTATTTTCAAATAATTTTTTTATATAGGTATCCAATTTTGATTTTGGTTCCTTTAACACGTTTTGGCTTTTTAATCAAAACATACTCCCCGTATAAAAATGCTTTAACTCCTGTTCTATATGTAGAGCATTCTTTAAAAGTTATAAAAATGGGTAGTGAGATTAAGTATAATATTATGCTTTAAACTTGAATATATTTCTAATACTTACGTAAAATGTATACTACTGCTGTAAAAAGTTACATTTACTTTTACTTAAACTAACAAATTTTTTATTACTTTTCCTTTTACTCGATTTTTAACCCTTTGGGATTTTTTTCGTCTAAAAACTGCTGCAAATCTGCAAAACATATATTGCGTCAGTGCTGCAGTGTGTGAAACTCTGTGGCTCTCGACGATCGTTGACTAAGATTTAACATTGAGCAGCAGTGGCGTGAAATCCTTTCTTCGGATTTGCAGCGAAATAAATACCAACGGGTTAAATTTCACTTACTTTTACTTTTACTCTTACTCGGATTTTTCCTATACAAATACTTATATTAATTTTAAAAGATTTCCTATGGGCTTGTTGTAAAATGAGTCTCAGATTCTTAGAAGAAAGTTTTTTAAGCCGCGAACACGCTAAACGCCATTTACTTGACGAAAAAACTTATTAAAATGAAGATATAACAAAATATTTTGGAACGGAGCTCTGGGGCTCCAAAACTCGACGTTTTGCTCATTGCAAAATTACTTTTATTATAATTTTACTTTTACTTTTACTTAAAAAATAGGTCTTCCTTTTACTTTACTTAAATATAATTTCGACCATTACTTTTATTTTTACTTTACTTAAATTAAAATATCACAAATTACTTTTACTCTTACTTTACTTAAACTAAATATTTTTAAAATTACTTTTTACTTTTTTGAAAATAATCAAAAATTATTATTTTTTTATTATTTTATTATTATTATTTCTTTTATTATTATTATTATTATTTATTATTATTATTATTTAATTAGTATACACTACGTATACTAATTATAATAATAATTTATGTTTAAAAGAATCGAAATATTCAAATATTTTTTTTGTTCTGCTTGGAAAAACTTTGTGTATTAAAAAAATATTTTTTTCTACTGACACAAGTACTTAAATTCTAAAATATGACTATTAATTACCTATAACAAATAATTTACAGTAAAAAATTTGAATTTTAAAAAAAAACAACCAAAATTGCAAATTCTTCTAAATTTTTAGCCTGCCCCGGCCCCGGCTCCGGCCCTGGCCGGGGCAAAATTTTCTACCCCGGCCCCGGCAAATTAAAATTTTGCAAATTAAAAGCAATAATTCTGCCCCAGTCGATCACTACTACTAACCAATGCTTACTAATAATTACTGACAGTAAACTATTCTATTCTATTCTATTCTTATTAGGGCGCGCCCTTATAAGAGCGCTTACACGCCCTAATAAGGGCCCTCCTTTCATAAATAAGGCCCTAATTAACACATCCGAGTGCCCTAATAAGAACGCGCTCTTATTTGGGCGCGCCCTAATAAGAGCAGTCAATGAGTCTGAGAAATATATGAAGTCAGATATTTTTCCTTTATTATTATGTCATATATTTTTGATTTTACTAGATCAACTAGATAGTTCGCTTAAACTATAAATAACTGAATAATTATTTATTGTTCGTAAGCAAGGCTATTATTGTGTGCTTTTTTTGCATTTGCACCCTGCATTAATTAAACCAATTTTTAAAGTATAGTTTTTGAAATGTTTAAAAATCTATACAATGTGTATTTTAAATGTCAAAATTCCTGAATTAATTTCTGAATTCAGCAAGTGTTCTATTACTTTGTTTAGTTTTTAAATTTTGCAAAAAAAAGTCGAATGAACTCTTGAGCGCAAAAACCGCCTCTTTTTAGCGTTTGCTGCAATAGATAAGATTTTACAAATTTTTTCATCTGCCAACCATCTGGCCAGCTAATTCCTCCCATTAATTCCGAGTTAAAAACATGTAAAGATAAACTTGTTGGATGGAGAAGCAGCTAATTTATTAGCATTGGTTTTTCCACCGAACCCGAGTGATTGACATAGTGTTTAATAGCTGATAAGATTATTTACAAGCTGCTTGTAAAATGGAAGCAAAAACGGCTCGGCTGACTTTTTCAAAAGAATCTAAAGTATAAATCAGGATAAATGTTTTCGTTAAAGGGAAGAGAAACGAACGGAATTTTATCTTGCAGTTAAAAATTCGAAACCATTAAAACAAGGCATTGTTAAGAACTATATAAGTGGTTACAGCACATAAGTTAGAAGGGGGAGCTGTGTTTTCAATAATTTTCTTTTATACATTTAATTTTTTTAAAGAACTGCTTATTTGCTTTACACTATTTGAATTTGACAGTAGAATTTGTTTTAAATTAAGATTTATTTTAAATTACAGTTTACACTATGCAAAGACAACAATACACAGATTAATAGTACAAATTTAAAACGTTTGTCTACAAAAATCAATAGTTAAAACCATTTTATTCCGTAAAGGTTGGTTTTGCTGTATATAATTTTAACCTGCGCCATTAAATAAATAATTTTGTGCACGCTTGACTTTCTCTGCGCGTGACTTTCTCTTTGTCATACTATTTAACCTCTTAAAATTCACGCAATAAGCTGGGAACAAGGAATAACAATTATTTATGCATAATTAGTCAATTATTTATGCTGGTACAGATCGTGCTTACTGTGTCAAATGAGGCAGAACTTAGAATCGTAATAAAATATCTGTAACAATCACTCTTTTATGTACTAATACTATTTAAACTTAATGAGTCGAAGTTACTTTGATTTTATACTGTGACTTATTATATCGTAGTAACGACTAAATGCACATATGCAGTTATTCTTTCGCAGTGCACTACAGTACACTCAATTATAATTGATTATTTTTATTATTAATATTACATTATAAAACCGCTATTTAGGACAGTCGGGAGAGGTTTTGGAGTGCAAACGGGAGTGCACCAAACAAATGAATGTCGTGGACGGAGTGGCTAGAAGCGACTTTCTAGCTCTGGTTTTCGACTATTTGCAGTTTGCATACGGAAAAAGTAAGCGTTAACTGTAAGATATATTTAGTAGTAACCATGAAAGAATGAGTCAGAATAGCCATAAAAGACTCGTAACTGTTACTTTTTTGGCGAGGAGCAACTTTCTAGCTCTTGTTTTTGACTATTTGCAGTTCGCCTAAGGAAAAACTAAGCGTTGTTTAGTAATAACATGACAAAAAGAGTCAGAATTGTTAAAAAACTTGTAACTGTGACTCTTTCTTATCTTTTAACACGGAAATACTACATAAGTGCCGAGCATTATTAAGAGAGTATTTATCTGGCAATTTCTTTCTTTACTATAGAACTACATTGGTTCGTTTAGTGCTATGCTTTTTTGGCCACCATGCTTGTATATTTTAATAAATTTTACTACCTAAATTTTTCGACACCTTGGTTATTTTTAGTTTAATTTTTTCGAGTCGTGGCAAATACATTGCGGTAAATTTTGCTGTGCAACTTGCTGGATACCGATATTTATATCCCGGATTTTTTGCTGCGGAGCCCCGGTGATTTCAAGCAGAGTTATATCCAGAGGTCTAAAGCTCTGTTTTATAAATAATCAATAACTTAAATCAAAATTATTTTAGCTGCTTTTTTGGAACTATTTTTTTAAAATTTGAAAAAATTTAGTTTACAATAAAAATTTTTATATTTTAAAAAATATAATTGCTTTTGAATTATTTAACAAATCAGCCCGAAAATTTGACGAAACTCAGGGTTGAGCTCCGGGGCTTCAAAAACGTAGATCGAAGCTCCGGGGAACATTAATACTTTATCGTCGTTGCGGCGACACAAAAAGTCACCATCAGTTTAAAATCAACGTGAATCTGACTTATAAGGACCACATGATTCACGCTGTAATAAATAAAACGAGTCACAGTTACGAGTTTTTGAAGACGTTTTTGACTCATTGTGTCATAGTGTCGACGTTATTAAGTTTTGTTGTTTTTTTTAGTAAAAAACGGCGCCAAAGCTGCGGAAGCAGTTGCTACTCATCTGCTTTTTTTGCCTGAAAGCGAAAATATGCTACACAACAGGCGATATTATCAGAAGGAATTTCAAATTCAGGAAAGTTTTTTCAAGCCTAGACAGGTAAATTTATATAACAATTTATAAATTTAACAGTACTCTAATTAGTCAGAAAATAAGCTCAAAAAGGTTTAAGTTGTGTGTAGAACATTATAACAACTAATAAATTTGTAAAAATCATAGTATATTGGAGTTCAAAAAAAAAACAATAAAAACTTTTAAATGTTGTTGGACTTTTCACACATATAGGTTTAAAGTTTTTTTTCTCACACTTTTAATAGCTTTTTTTAGAATAAAATTTCATTTTTTAGTGTTAGTTATAAAATTAAACTTATAAATTTAAAATTTCTTTTTTTTAATCAAATTTCAGGTTCACCCAGTTTACGCAAGAGTCTTTTAACATTTAACGAGATAATTGATGTGATTAAATTTTATGGGATTTAGATAATCACAAGTATCCTTTTTAATATATTAAAAGTATATCTTTTATTAATTAATTAATTTATTTAGGATGTTGCAAGTTTCTACAAACGGGAAATTTTGGAAAATCGGGTGTTGGAATTTTTTCAGAAAAAATTCCAGAAATTAGAAGGCGGCGAGGTGCACATTTTTTAACCATAAGCAATTTTGTGATTTTTTTTGTTGAGATTTTCAATTTACGAAATTACCTAAAAATGCATTTTGCTATAGGTGTATTATAACGATTGAATTCATGCGCCAGTTGTTTGCCTGGCTTCCCACATGAAGTTCAACTGACCGATTTATGGTTGTTGGAGTCGAGGGAGCTGCCAGCTAGCACTTGGGCACAAAAACGGCGAACGTAAAGTGGATCCCAAGTTTTGAATCGCCAAAACCTATACTTAAGCCTGAGATAAAACTTAATCCGTTCTTGTGATTGCCATTTCCTCAACTACAACCGTGAAACTTTCGCATGACCTATGTCGTATATCCATCATACATAATTTTTTACGCGAATAGTGTCCAGTGAGCGAGAAAATTGAAATGGGTAAAGCTGTACGGTAGCAATATGCAGATTTTTCTAACTGTAGGATTTTTCTAAAGCTGTAGGATATTTAATGCTGCAAAAATTTGCATATTGCTACGTTCAGCTTTAACCATTTCAATTTGCTCGCTCACTTATTCGCGCACAAAAAATTATGTATGACGGAAGTACGATCTACAGTAGGTCATGCGTAGAGTTTACCGCGGTAAGGTTTACGTACGATATTTGTCATACAAAAATACCACCACCATAAGACGAAGGTTTCACCTTTGTCGTACGAAGGTTTCACGGTTGTAACGGAGGAAAAGGTCAATAAGCTTTACAGAAACGGGTTAAGCCTAAGCCAATTCAACAATCGAATTTAAGTTTCAAACTTCCTGCTTACGGCATTTAAGATTCTCTACCACAAAAAACTCATGACTTTTGACACAATAATTCAAACGCAGAATAATGACAAAATTTCATAAGTTTCAAACGATCTAAAGTAAATTTAAACCTGATATTCATCCCTCTTTCTGACCACCGTTACATATGCCGATTTTTTGTTCATACTTTATAAAAATAGCACTATAACACTTTATAACCCTACATCATCCAAATATTAGAGTAATTTTGTTTATAGTTTAATTTTATCTGACTGATTTCGAAAGTTTGTATGGAGACATGAGCAGACCAATTAAAATTTTGCGGTTATGGGATTTTAAAGAACGATTTGAATCGCAGAATTTTTTTTAAATTTCTGAATTCGCAATATTTGCAGTATTAAATCGACTATTTAACAACAAAAACATTCAAAATTTTTCACTAAAGCGAATTAATAACAAAGATTAAAAAACTGTATTTTAATAATTATTTATTAAATTACTTAATTTGTAACCTAAGTACAAATTTTTTAAGGCTCAAAGTTGGGTAATTTTTGTATATTTTCTGAAAAAGTGGAATTAAAAAAAAAATTTGTTTTTAAAAAAATCATTACCGCACAATTTTAATTGGTCCCCTCATGTCTGCATTCTAATTTTCAGCGTCAGCCAGATATAATTCAAACATAGTGAACTTTATTCTTTAACAATTTGCTTTTTTTTTCAAATTTACTATTTTGATAAATAATTGTTAAAATAAAGTCTTTAATTAATAATAAACTGTTTTTACTGAAAATTTTAAATATTTTTATCTTAAATAGTCGATTTAATACTGTAAATTATTAAGCTCAGCTAGGTTTGAATTTCTTCTCTTAATCATACTACTTTACTCGCTTAATAAATATGGTAGAATACGTTACACCATTGCAGACCTGTGCACTGCCCCCCCAGGGTTTTATTGGGGGGGGCAATTCCAAAACGGGGGAAGCACGGGGGGCAACTTTTTTGAAACAGGAGGGGCCATAAAACGGTGGGGCCAAGCAGGGGAGAAAGAAAAAACAAAGAGAAAAAAGGGGGAAAGAAAGGAAAAAGGAAAAAAAAGAAAAAAAGCGAAAATAAGGTAAAAATAGGTCTAAAATGGCTTAAAACACATTGAAATGGGCAAAAAACTGCAAAAAATTTGCGATGATGGCGTCATCATAGGTCAAAAATGGCGTCATAATTTTAGGGTATTTTTTCATTTCTTGGTGGGGGGGGGCAATAAAATGAGGGGGGCAAATCCTCCAATAAAGCGGGGGGCGTTTCCAGACCGTGCACAAGTCTGCCTTTGTAACGAATAATTTAAATAATTAAATAGTTTGGTTAATTTAATTTAATTAAATGGTTTTTTTAGTTGCCGGGCGAAGAAGGTGGCGATATGGAACCGTTCGATCAAGTTGTACCGGAGATAAAAGAAGAAGATTTACCCGTTAGCACAGTTAGTTTTAAAGGTGCGCTTCGAATTTCAGTTAGCAATTTTGTATTTGAAACCTCAAAAAAACTAACCAAAACAAACTGTTAACTATTTGTCATTTTAAAAATTAAACCATGCGAAAAAAGATATAGAAGGAAAGATTGAAGCCGAAATAATAATTGTTTATTGGTTACTTGAACACCATAAGCCTCGTCTTGGCTATTTCTAATGCTTACCATTGGTCAAAAATTTTAAGTAGCGGCAATCGTACAACCAATTAAGTTTTTTGTGGACTGTATGATTGATTTTATCTGTTTCCAACAAATAAAAAAGTCAATAGTTGAAAATAAATTGTAGCGATTGGTTGGGTCTTCATTGTTGATTGTTTGACATTATCCTGCTTTGACTAAAATAAGCAAAGCTTTGAATAAAAAAAATCCCATCTTGCGATTAACGAACGCACGCATAGTTAAACAAAATTGACATAGCCTAATTACAAAACAAGTACAGCAATTTTTGAAATTACTAAATTGTCATATTTTTAACATACGAATCAAAAGGCTGTTTTTCTTATGTGTAAAAAAATCAATAAAGTGCAGTTTCCCGATTGTCAAACAATACGGGAGAATGTTTTCCTTTATTGTTATACCATAGGACTATTCTGTGTGGTTTTTGTTTTAGCGCCTGGAAAGTAAAGTCCAATTACCCACGCTTGAACACAAAGAAAAACGCGCCAAAAAAAAGTCTAATGTAATTCCAGCGCTTTTTTATAAATAAGAAGTTTAATAATAAACCCCATAAATATAAATAAAATTTAAAATCTAGACAAAGATGTTTTGAAACCGCCTGAACCGAAAGTTTCGATTCCATTGGATATACCGAAAGAGCATCGTAAACTGGTTACCACTACTGACGAAAACGATGAGGTAAGTGTGTAGACACAAGGATAGATGGGCAGCCTCAAGGATTTTTTTTGGAGGGTATACCCGACCCCAGAAATTTGGGGGGTGTCCCAAAAATTTTTTTGCGGGTATACTTCATATACCCCCTTTTTAGCGTTTTTAATACTGGGGTAGCCCCCTCCAATTTTTAAGAGTTGTCCGGGGTATGCCCAAATTTTAGGGGGGGGATTGCCGGCTATAATCAAGAATTTTGTGGGTATAACCTTTTCCCCCACCTCCCCTTACCTATAGATCCAAAACCCCTCCCTTAGAAAAGCAAAATGCTAATTCCAACCGCAAAACATTTCGTCGTTACTCTGACACAAAGAGTCAAAATCATTACAAAACCAACGTGACTCTGACTCATTTTGTTTAGATTTTTTGTGTTTTAAATTATGAGCATTTTACGACGCTTCTGAACCATTGTGTCAGAGTAAGGACGATTTTTTTTACTTTTAGCGTCCAATTATCATTTTCACAGTTCCAAGTTCTAATAAATTTCCCACGGCTCCGAAGACCAGTAAGAAAAAAAATCAATTAAGTTTTTTGAGTTTTTATAAATTCATTACGGTTCATTGTATTTAAAAAAACAATTTCATCATAGACATTTTGAAAATGTAAGTATTTTTCAAAAATTATTCTGTATATTTATAATTTTATCTTAGCCATTCCCATTATCTCTGTTTAACTAAATTATTGCTTTTTTATAGTATAAATAAAAAAAATATATTATAAACTTACCTTTAACAGGATTTGTACTCCTTGTCGTGTCAAAAACCCGACTGGAAACCCTCGTCCGAAAGTCTAAGCAGACTCGAGACGGAAAACGGGGTGAAATTCACCAAAAAAGAAACTCAACTCAATGGAACGCTGCGTTTTTTGACCGAAAACCTCCTCAGCGACGAAGAATGCGCAAATTTTATGAAAATGACGGTACGTAAAATTTTAAATAAAATTAATTTTACGTGGGAGATATATAAATGTTGCCATTTGTGTTAAACAAAGCCCTGGAGTGAGATCTTAATTAAGAAACGTTTGGCTGAACTAGCCAAAAGAATATAAAATTAAAGAGAAAAAAACGTTTCCTGCTTTTGTGAAGCATAAAAAGCGGTTTACGTAGATTGTAATTAATCCGAAATTTTTTTGCGGTTCATTTATGTAAATTTTTTAATACAATTGTTGTGAAGTTTTATAAAAATTTTTGGCTTTTTTTAAACCCTAAATTTACAAAAAAACGCGTTTATAAATAACACATTTTATAAAACATAACTATAAAATAGATGTAAAATAATAATTCAACCATAATAGTATATAAATTTAAATACATATGTCTGGACCTACCTAGCATAACAAAAATTGGGCCCGCAGTCCCACCACGAAACAAAGTTCCTTTCAAACTAAATTCCTTTTTTGTATTATTTTTGAAATTAGAAATACTACAAATAATACAACATCTATTTTGGAAATTTTAGCGTGCTTTTTTGTATTTATTTAAAGCATTACAAAATTTTTTTTTCTGGTTAACCGAAATAAATTTACATATGAGGAACCTTACTTACACTTGAAATAGCTCAAAATAATGGTCAGAAGTTAACAAAAATACTTGAAATTGTTTTAATATTGTTAATTAATCTCCGGTTTCCTAAAAAATTACGTAAAAATCATTAGTTTCATAACGAATTTTGATTTCGCGGCGGGACCGCGGACCCAAAATTTTGTAATGCTAGGTAGGTTAAAAAATTTTTAAATTTTTTTCTAGTTTAATGCGATAATATCAAAATTAATTCGAAATAGTTATTTTGGATTTAAATACTGTTATTGCTTTTGTTAAATTATTTCTAAACTACTACGTTGATATGGTAGGACACTGAATTTTCTGCAAAAATTTTGTTTCTTGTTTTTATGCAAAATGGATTTTGATCTTGTATAGCAATAAAAACTTGAAAAAATTGTCCAAAAATTTTGAAAAATAAAATATATTGATGAAATATATAAAAAATTGAAAAAGAAACTAAGCACGTAATTTTAATATAAACAAATATAAAATGCAAAAATATAAAAAAGTAAAACCAAATATTATTAACACAAAAAATAGTTTATTGCTAGCTTTATTCTTTAAAATTAGGCGTTAAAACCAATGAAAATAAGCAAAATGTTATCTTGGATTATTTGGACCTAGTGAAACCTTTGTTTGGTTTATTTGTTCGCACTTGGCAGGCGCTGACGCGGCGATTTTGGATTATTTGTTCGCATTTGATACAAATAATCCAAGACGTGTTGGAAAATTTGTACCAGAATGACGTGAACCTGAAAAAATATCTCTAATACTTAAATGTGTATGGAAAATCAGTTTGACAACAAATAATTTTAGTGATAGTTTTGAATGCACATTTTCTACCTATGTGAGATCGCTGGATATTTTTTTAAAAAAATTTTCAGGAGTTGATGGAAGTTGGCAGCGGTTATGAGGGAAAATCATCGCCACTCAGCGATCACGAGAATTTCAGCGGACTATCCTCACTTGCAGTTGCCAAAGTAAATAACCTGTTTATTTTTAATTGTGTAGTATTTAACCCTTTTTTTGATGTTTAAGTAAGTGTTAATTAGTTCGTTTACCATACTATTCACTTTTTAATCTTGTTCCATTTCTATATTTTCCTCATCTACTTTGTGTACAACTATACTGGTAGAGTTGTACTGAATCTAAGTACTAAATCTAAATCCAGCTGTAAACAATAAATATTGGATATTTAGGATTTACCACTGTAAATACTAAATATCCAGTACTAAATTCGGGTGTACGAAACATAAAAGTATAGCTAATGGACCAGTACGGCTGTCATATGTAGCTGCTCTGCGTGAACATCTGTTCTATTACAACACCACAGTACTTTACCCTGCCATTCAGGGGCCAGTCATCTAACGGCATATTAACTGCCGGTTAAGTTAGCCCGTTACTAAAAACAGTTTTTATTGCTTAAATTTTGGTTTTTTTCTCCGTTAAAATTTCATATTTTTTGTTTTAAATGGAAAAACATGATATTTTAAAAATTTGATGCATATTTCTTTTAAATACAAGCTAATAATAGTTATATTTGGATATTAAAATTGTTTTTTAATTAAATCATTAATTATATTTTTTTCAATTTTCAACGTTGAAAAATCATTTATTTTGATTAAACACTACAAAATATGTTAAAAGTAGCAAATATTATCATGAAACTATTTAAAAAACTTTAAAAATACAACCTTTTTTATAATCGAAAAACTTAGCCGGTAGTTAACATGCGGTTAGTGGACTGGCCCCTGATCCGCAGGAATAATTAGGCGGCACCTTCAGTCCTCACTCTAGTCCTGCGGCCACTACATGTCTTACAATTTGTTTAATAATAGTAAGTTCATAATAAACGTATATATTGTATAGGTTATGTCCAACTAACACTAATAAATACAATACAAGTTTAAAATTTTTAGCTGGCTGCTAAAAAACACATTCCAATCGAAACGGCTAAAATGCTATTGGACAAAACAGAGCTGGGAAGATATATTACAGAAACCTATTTCGATCTTAACCCCGATACTCTCTATTTTGACTACACACATTTTGTGTGCCGGGATTCGAAATCAGGTATTGTAAACGTATATTGTTAATTATAAATAAAATACAAAATAAATAAATAAATTTTTACAAGAATTTATTTTGGTTTCGGGTTTTCATTTTGCTTTTATATTTTTGAAATTAAATTAGGTCTATGTTTTTGTTTTCGATTTAAATGATTTTTAATAAACCTTAACCCTAGAACTTTCATTTTAATTTTTTAAATAATTCTAAAACCTAAGGTTCCTAAAGTTAAAATTTTGACAAAATAATCAACTACGTAATGTAAACTAATTTTTAAAGCTTATAAAAAACGATAAAAGTAGCATTGAAAATTTGGATACAATAAGCTTAAACATATTTTACACTAAAACAAGATTAATTAAAGTTGCAACCGCTAAGTTACGAAGCTCTGCAGCTCTTGGTTTTGAATGACCGAAGGTCCAAAGCATACAAATTCTTGCTTTTAGATTTTTAAACGAAGTATAAAGCAGGCGGATTCAAATATCTTAATTTTTAAAAATAGCCCTAAACGTCATGTTTCCAAAATGTACATAATTATGTTTGTGAATTTGTTCCAGTTCGTGGATTCCGTTAAATTTTCCTTTCAAAAAGTTAAAAAGTTCAGATAAAAAAAAATCAATCCTCAAAATAATAATAAAGTTGCTTTTACAACTTTTTGGAAAAATTATAAAGTTATAATCCTGCTAACAGTTATTTTTATTTTTATTTAATCGTCACGATTATCCGATTTATTTTATTATGTGGATTTTATATTTATTATTTTTCATATAAATTATATTTATTATTATTATTTCTATTAATAATCAAATGATTTTGGCTTTGTTACAAAAAGTATTTTTCACTCTTCTAAAATTGCGAGAAACAATAGGCAAGATTAGGTGATTAACGGAAATTATCTTCTAATCTTATATATAACACTCTTATATAGCAAACTTACGTAGTAATTATAAATGTTATTTTAAGTAAAACTTATAAAAAATACAGCAAATACATTTCAGCCAAGAAATTTAATTTCAAAAAAACTAATTTTTCGTATTTAACAAAAACAGACAGCTAAACTAAGCTTAACTAACAAAATGTATCATATTATTTCAAAACATTTTGAGATATAAATAGAAATGATTTATTTGCCAAAAATATACAGATTTTTTAAAGATATAGCTCAATTTGGCCAAACTATTTTGCTTAAGAAACGAGTTTAGAAGAATACCTTTTAAAAGTCGCAAATAAGCATACGTCCACAGACGACCAAAAGTTGGTTTGCTTTTCACAGCTGTGGTTTCCAATTTTTTGTACGTCGGACGAAAATTAAAAAAAAAAAAACGAAACGCACAAATTTTCAGGTGTTATTAATTGACAACGTCTAAAAATCTTAGCCGCAAAAAAATCAAACCATCTTTCATTGGACTGGACCTTGTGAAAAATATCATTTCCCCGAAAAAAAAACAAAACAGAAGTATACATATAGTTTGCATCTTTTTTTCAACTAAACCTCGTACGCTTATAATTTCACTTAAAATTGCTATTTGTAGCAAATAAAATTATTGCAATGAGCCAAATATGGCCTGAGCACTAAAGCTAAGCCCTAATCTTTCTAAATAAAACTATTATTGCTCTTTTTGTTACCAAATCACAATTTTAGAATCACTTTACACCGTTTTGCATTTATTCAACACTCTAACAATTAGAACTTTCCGACCGCAGTCACCCTATATTTCTACATTAAGTTATTTTCACTTACGAATCTATTTGTGACGAATAAATTGTTATTCTATCTGTATCCCAAAACGACATAAAATAGCTTTGTATTTGTTATAGATTCTGACGGCTTGAAACGGGGAAACCTCAAGCGTTCTAGCCAAATTCATGTTTCTTTGCATGATTTTCAATTGCGAACTCTATTTGTCGCGAATAGATTATTCCTCTATCTGTATCTCAAAACATTATTTTTAATAGCTTTATATTTATTTTAAACTCCGACGACTTGGAACGCTTGAACCGCAGTTCTCATATCCATATCTATATTACATTATTTTCACTCGCGAGGTTTATTCGCAACGAATAGGTTATTCCTCTATATGTATCGCGAAACAGTGTTTTTTTAATAGCTTTATATTTGTTATACACTCTGACGACTTGAAACGCCTGGACCGCTGTTCCATATCCATGTCTACATTACATTATTTTCATCGAGAACTGTATTTATGACGAATAGATTATCTCTCTATCTGTAATCAAAAACATTTAACAGCTTTGTATTTGTTATAGACTTTGACGATTTGGAAAGGGCATACCTTAGCCACCCAGTTTACGGCGACAACTGCTTGTTGCGCAATGGCAAGTGCGTCAAAAGGCACCCTCACAAACTCTATTCGTGACGAATAGATTATTTTTTTGAACAGGCTGACCTCAGCTACCCAGTTCACGGCGAGAATTGCGTGTTGCGCCATGGCAAATGCGTCAAAAGGCACTCTCACAAATTCTATTCGTGACGAATAGATTATTTCATTATCTGTATCCCAAAACGCATTTTTTAACAGTTTTGTATTTGTTATAGACTCTGACGACTCTGAAATGGCTGACCTCAGCCACCCAGCTCACGGCGACAATTGCGTGTTGAGCAATGGCAAGTGCGTCAAAAGGCACCCTCACAAACTCTATTCGTGACGAATAGATTATTTCTTTATCTGTATCCCAAAACGCATTTTTTAACAGTTTTGTATTTGTTATAGACTCTGACGACTCTGAAAGGGCTGACCTCAGCCACCCAGTTCACGGCGACAATTGCGTGTTGAGCAATGGCAAGTGCGTCAAAAGGCACCCTCACAAACTCTATTCGTGACGAATAGATTATTTCTTTATCTGTATCCCAAAACGCATTTTTTAACAGTTTTGTATTTGTTATAGACTCTGACGACTCTGAAAGGGCTGACCTCAGCCACCCAGTTCACGGCGACAACTGCGTGTTGCGCAATGGCAAGTGCGTCAAAAGGCACCCGGCTTACACGTGGAGGGATTTCAGCGCCATTATCTATCTGAATGAAGATTTTCATGGCGGGGAATTTATTTTCACCGACAATAATCTGAAACTACAGGTAAAATCAAAAAAAATCATTGGTTGGCACTACGACAATAACCTTAAACTACAGGCAATATCACAAAATCCCTAGCATTGTATACGAACGCATTACTTCTTAAATTGTTCAAAACATAACCACAAAAATAGGGCGAGCTTCGGTGCTCTAAAGCTCCGAGCAACATTCTTTTAGTCCAAATTCTTTTATAATAGCCAGTAACCATTTTCTTATTGTAAATGTTATGTTGCCCTTTGCCAATAACCAGAGTTTCGTTCAACCCTGGTTGGTTCCATCCGATACGCTCCTCGCCTTGTTCACCCCCTCTTCCTCCTCTCGAAGGAGATCAGCAACCGCTGCGGGGTTTGCCCAAAGGTCTTCTGGTCCCAAGGTCGTGTTACTGTGTGTGCATGTGAAAAGATGTTGTGTTGTGTGTATTTGTGCTTTGCATAGCCGGCAGTTTGGTGATGTGTATTGTGTTGGATTGATTTTGTGTAGATAAGAGTAGAGGAAAGGAGATTTCCGCGCCCTGAGTTTGGCGAGGGTTCTCCTGACCTCGCGAGGAAGATTTTTTCCTCATTGCTGGTGCTTTTGTTTGTAGTATTGAGTTTATTGGAGTGTTGTTGATGTGGTTTGTGACTGTGTTTGTGTGGATTTGTTGTTTTAATGCTATGTAAGTTTTGTTGTCCATGCCTGTTGGAATGTTTGTTGTGTAGTTGTTATTGTGAAATATTGTTTGTTTTTTGAGCCTGCTGGGTGCAGGTTGTTGTGTTAAGTAGTTGAGTGGATTGTTTGACAATCACCAACCACGGAGAAAACAAAAACACAACCAACAAACAGCAAAAAGACAAGCAAAACACATAGCATAAAAAACAACAAATCCACACAGCACAAACCACAAACAACACCAAAAACCAAACACAAACAAAAAGGCAGGAAGAAAAAAGGCACAACGAGCTCAATACGCAAACACACGCACTATGATATAACAAAGCAACATAACACAAAAGAAAAACGCAATAAAAGAAGACAAATAGACAGAGAAAACAAAACGCAACAACAGAGAAGATCAATAGAACAAAACGACGAGCACGCCCCCGGGTGTACATGGCTGCCAATTTTGCTTGTTTTGCGTGGAGTTGAACGTGTGTTGCTATTGAGAGAACTTTAGCCTCTGTGTGTATGATTTGGGTGTTTGTGTCTGTGGTGTGCCCTGTTGCAACCCTGAGAGCAGTGTTTTGTATTGTTTGCAGTTTGTTAATTGGTGTTTTTGATGCTGTGGGGCCCCAAACTGTGCTGGCATACTCGATTATTGGTCGAGTGATTGCCTTGTATGTGTGTATGAGTTTTTTTTTGGCTTACCCCACGATGTTGCTGTGAGTGCATTTATGATTTTGAGTGTTTTGCGTGCTTTGCTGTGTGTATTTGCGATGGGTGTGTTGAATGTAAGCTTGGGGTCAAAAGTGAGCCCCAAAATTTTTTGTTTTTAGTTGTGATAAGTTTTGTGTTGTTTATTTGTAGTGGTAGTTGTGTATAGTGTATAGTGATAGCAGTTTTTTTACTGTAAATGTTATACTCCTGAGATCCGCTTATTTAAAACAAAAAAAAGCTTAGGAGTGCTGTCCTTTTAATCATTTAACCATTTCACGTGGATTTTGATTTGCATGGATTTTAAGAATTCGTTGGTAAAATTTGAATATTTTCGGAGGATAAAGCCAAAAAATAATCAAATTTTAAGTTCAAGTGCTGTGAGGTTAGCGGGGAAACATATATCACACAAGGCCCATGCTGTGCGAAGCTCCGGAGCTCATCTAAGCCATCCTCATAATCTAAGGCTTATTAAACCTTGAATTATCGTGGAAAAAATATTATATTTATTATTATTTATTTGTCCAGGGCGAGCATCGGAGCTTGGAACCTGAAAAATTTGGAACTCTAAGCTCGAAACAACGCTAATGTATAGTCGAATTGTAGGCGGAGTTAAACTCCAAATGCGGTTGGATGATCGGCTTTGTCGGGGAAATAGCGCACTGAGTGAAAGCGGCGCCAAGCTCTGAAATTGGCCCTCGCCCAAAAAAGCTAAATCCTTTTTACCCCTTGAATATAATGGAAAATTATTGTATGCGTTGTGCAAAAAAACAGGCCGAGCGTCGGAGCTCCGAAGCTGCAGAGCTCTTGACAACACTAATATGTTGTTTGCATTTTAGGCCGAAATTAATTATTTATCATAAAAATATAACAATATATTGTAATTTTAGGCTGAATTGAAGCCGAAGTGCGGTCAGATGGTGGGTTTCGCTGGGGAGATACCGCACGGGGTGAAAGCTGTGCGAAGCGGGAGTCGCTGCGTGTTGGCCATGTGGTTCACGCTGGACCCCAAGCACGACGAGAAGGAGCGCCGCAGAGCTCAGCAGCTTCTCGCCCATCTGGAAATGATTCGCGAGGAGGAGAACCATAAGGAGGAAGAAGCTCCGGAGCCACCGGAGGCTCCGGAATCCGGCCTTTAAAAACGATTGTTAGCAGCGGTTTACGGGTTCCGCTAACAGAGTTCCGTGCTCCCTAATTCTTCTAAAAAATTACCTAGCGAGATCAACGGACGTTCCATGTGTTTTGCGGACGTCCATGATTTGCGCCGACTGTCCACGTTCTCGGGGATTTCCATGGCTTCCGCCGTTAAAACTTTCAATAGACCGCCCTGTTTCTCGATGTTTCAAATAAATTTACTGAATGGAATCAGCGTATAGTCCATGTATTCGCGGGCGTCTATGCTTTCTGCTGACGGAAAAATTTTCCGTTACTGGATTTCTCAGTTTTTCTTTGGAATCATCTCACCTTCGTTAAAAACTCTGTTATGAATTTACGACAATTTTGGATGGCTGATAACCTCTGCAGACTGCCCGTTTTTTTAATTGTTCACAAACCTTTCTCCCGGAAATTATTCCCGAACCGAATTGGGAGCACCGGTGCTGGCGTTGTGCCAAAAAATACGAATAATTTTTTTAACAAAACTTAACCTAACTTACTCACTCATTCGATGAAAGCATTGGAACACAATCATAATAAAACCGGGAGTGGGAACTTTTCACTCCACTGTTAATGAAACTAAAAACGACCTTTTGTGTTAGGGCGGATAATAAACTTTTAGTTGAAATATTAAAAATATTTCACGAGCACAAGCGTATTATAGTCAATTGTTATTTTATTTAATTTAATAATACCGCACGTACGGGTATCTAAGCTCATAGCAAAATATATTCATATTTGGTGACAACACCAGTCAGCATTCGTTCGAATTTTGTAATTTCGAAATTTTCATTTTAATTTATAAATGCTCAAAATTACAAAAAAATACTGTCACTATTATAGTCTAGCAATTTTAAGTTATTGGTATTTGGTCCGGGTTTTTATAATATCCTAATTACTTACGCGGAAAAAATTATTTATTATTATCAAATCATACAATAATAAATAATTATAGTTAAGTTATACTTTTTTGTAAATCATTTACATAAAAATTATTTTAAAACAAATAATTAAAATTAAATAATTAAAATTAAAACAAACATTTAAAATAATTAAATAAGATAAGTACTTGGATTTACTTTATGGTAACAAAACTCCTAAACTACGTGGTTGGTTATTTTAAGCAATCATTTTGCTTTTAATGTAGTCAATGTTTGCTTTTAATATTGTTTAAATACTGTATTTATACGGATATAACTCTTTTAAACACCATTCGCAGAAAATTACATTAAATTAAATTACATTAAAACACCAAAATATTTATTTTGATGTTTTAATGTAATTTAATCACCAAAATACCAAAAATAATAAGCCTAAATGCCACGTGCAAAAACCTTTTTTACCGACTCAAAAAATTTTTGTGAAATAACGTAGGTAATTACTTAATCATCATTGATTTTGACAAATTAATCATCTTTGATTTTGATAAACCAAAAACATGACCATTTTTATTTATTTAGATTGACCTATATTTATAATAAAGTAAAAAAATATGCTTCAGTTTTGAAATTAACTGTTATTTCTTAAAGTCTTATTTAAATTTTTCATTATTTTTTTTATTGGGGTTTTATTTTGATGATTATTTAGAAAAAAATTAACTTAAATTTATTGCGAAAAGAAAATACGTAACTACTGTAATAAAGTGTGATGGTTTTTATAAATTAATGTTTATTTGGAGTTTATGCAAAAATAAAATTTCTTTTTTTTCTCGGGGCTTCCTCAAAACCACTTTTTTTCTTAAAGGCCCAAGGTCTCACCCATTGTTCGCGGTTCCGAATTTCAAAAATTTTCGGCTACTCCAACTTCCCTACTTAGGTCTAAAGCCCCGGTCCCACCGAACGCATAAATGCAATAAATTAAATTGTGTTTATCAATTTGCATTTGCAAAAAGTTTATGGTTTTATACTCTTGGGCTTGGGCTTTATGATATATTTTTCCTATTTTTTTTCACAGAATTTGAGAATATTTGTCATGGAGTCAAACTTTTTGTCTTCGATTTTGATTATTTTGTGTAAAAACCTTACCCCTGCCCCCAATAGCCCACGCAAATTTTTTTATCAAAATATCTCTGGTGGTTCAGAAATTTTGACCTTCTAAAAATGGCTTTCTTCGACAATTTTGTACTTGAAAGGTTGCTCAATTATTATAAAAATTTAAGTTACAAATCATACGCCTAAAAAAGCGACTATTTTCTACTTTAATTTGATAGCTAGATTGTTAAAATTGGTGCAGTATTTGTTGAGATATTGCGTTTCCTGTACAAAAAACCCTCGATTTTTTCGATAAAAACCAAACGACGGCAGTGATTTGACGAAGTTTGTCCAACATTTTTGCCTACACTTCAATATCTCGAGAAATACTTTTCAAACATTAACAATCAAGCTATCAAATTAAAGTAGAAAGTAGCCGCTTTCTCTAAGGGCATATTTTGTAACTTATATTTATACCCATTGAGCAATTTTTTAATTATAGAATTGTAGAAAAAAAGCTATTTTTGTGGGGTCATATTTTTTGAACTAATGGAGATATTTTGATAAAAATTTTTTTGTGGGTTATTGGGGCAAGAGTAAGTTTTTACAAAAACAATTGTCAAAATCAAGGACAAAAAGTTTGACTCTGCAACGCACCTAAAGGTGCGGTGCGGAGCCAAACTTTTTGTCTTTGGTTTTGATAATTTTTGGTGAAAACCTTATCCCTGCCCCCAATAGCCTACAAACATTTTGCAACAAAATATCTCCAGTGGGTCAGAAGTTAATGACTTCCAAAAAATGGCGTTTTTCGACAAATCTGTACGTGAAAGATTGATCAATGGGTATAACAATTTACGTTACAAACTATGCACTGAAAAAAGCGGCTATTTTTTACTTTAATTTAATACATTGATTGTTAAGATGGTGCAGTATTTTTCGAGATTTTGCGTTTCCCGTACCAAAATCCGCGATTTTTTCGTTAAAACCACCAAACGACGGCGGTGACTTTATGAAGTTTGCCCAACTTTTTTCCTTCATTTCGTGTTTTTAGCGAAAAAACCCATGGCTTTTTGTACGAAAAACGCAATATCTCGACATATACTACACCAAATTTAACGATCAAGATATCAAATTAGAGTAGAAAATAGCCGATTTCTTTGAGTGCATAATTTGTAACTTAAATTGTTATACCCATTTAGCAATCTTTCACGTACAGAACAATCGAAAAACGCCAGTTTTGGGGGGTCATAACCATACATGGGCAAGTTGGTCCGGAGTGGAGGGTTAAACCCCAAATTAGGGGGGGTTAAAAGCCGAGAAACGCAAAATACCCAAATCGTTTTTTCCTGGAGTGCATTTTTCCCATATCGTTTTTCGATTTTGAAGGAAAAATAGGTAAAAAACGCTAATGTTAGGTCAAAAAGCCCTTATTATT